>JAOEHX010053691.1:1451-12207 GCA_025448015.1 Bolborhynchus lineola | reverse complement strand
CCCAGGCCGAAAGTCAAAAACACAGTGCTGCACCAGCTACTGAGAAGGAGAAAAATTGACTGCTACTGCTGAACCCAGGACATCCCCTCATTTCCACCAGTAATTGTTTTCCTGGGTTGAATGCAGAAGGAAGATGCTACTGTGTTGGAGAGTGGCTATGCTAGTGAACAGCATTTAGTGAGAGCAGGCAGCTTCTGCTGCACTGGGCCAAGCTGGGTCACTGGTGGCATGAGATTGATAATTAAATCTTTGAGGAGCAGCTAAGTTGTTTCTACCCCTTGCCTGCATGTAGTAATTAAAAGACCTTGTAATTACTGGAAATCAACTGGAACCTGTCAATTTGAGCTCTGTTTTGATGGTGAAGATTTGCACAGTAAAGCAGTTAGTTTCCTTTTACAGCTTCCATAGCTCAGAGCTTTACATGACCCTATGAGTAGCCAGTGAGGCTTTACAGCTGTGATAGACATAGCCTCCTTTTCGAACCAGGTTAGGGGGGAAGGTGAACTCATTAAGTATGTTGAACAAGCCTACATCTTTCTTTTTACCTGTAAGTGTATGAGATTGTCACTCTAGTGATATCAGAACCTATGTGTTTGTGGAGGGGAGGGAATCCTTGGTTTAAATACATGTGTGTATTTCCTTGGCAATGAGAAAAGCCTACTAAAATAATAATTAAAATAAACCCAGTAACTTCCTCCCCTCATTGTTAAGATTGCAATGCAGAGCTCTCAGAATGAGGAAGCTGCTGCAGTTGGTTGCCTGTGCAGTCTGTTAAGTGATGTCACACTATTTTTTATTCTGCTGTGGAGCTGATCTCACTGAACAAAATTCAACATTTCTTTAATACTCAACGTTCAGGTCTCACTTAACTGTGCAGAATATGAAATAACTGCCTGCCTTCTGGCCTTATATGGAGCTTGTTGCCAGGTTCTCATTTTAGGACAAATCTGGGGAGCTTCAGAATAGAATGTACGGAGGGTTGCAGAATCAGTGCTACAGATAATTTTCTATACAGTCTGCCCAATGCCTCTAGAGGGGATTATGTTATTCTTCCTCTTCTACCAATTGTCTTAAGCATACCTACTCTGAGAGAACTACACCTGAAGCAGAGCCAAAGCCCCTTTTTCTCACTGTCAGATTGGAAGAAGTTCAGAGCACGGAAACAAAGTTGAAGAGACCTTGAAGGACAGAGCCATAGCAGAGACTGAGTACCAGGACCCTGCAAGCACTTCTGACAAGCTATTTTATATGTGCATGAAAACACACAGATTTAATACATTTAAGAAGATAGTAGTCTGAAGTGTGTACAAGTGCATGCATGTGCACATTCTCAAAGTAATATATATGTTTGTGACATTGAAAGCAGACAACAGTACAAACAAGTTGTACAAATAATGTGCAAGGCATTAGCATCAAAAAAAAAGAGAGAAGAGGCTTTGAAGCGACATAAGGAAAATTGAAATTTAGAAAATAAGTTGAAATTAATAGAAAATAGAATGAAAAATAGGTGTACATACTGTTTGTCTTTTAGGTCCCTGGCCAAGTCCACTGATCAACACTGGTGCACGTGCACTGAGCAAAAGCTGAAGACTGTGCAGAACATTGTGCTGTCCCTTGCCATGCAATATCTGTAGGAGCTATAAACTGGGAGGAGCAGCTACAATGGCTAGTCATCACTGCAGACAGAAATTCCATATCCTGCTCTTTCCTGACTTTTTCAGACAAGGCTGTGCAGTAGTAAATCTGGAGAGAGATCAGGTGTAGCTTACAAGTACCCTATGCCTTCCACTTCTTTGTGAGTATCCCTCTGCACTTTGAAAGGAAATTACTGTCATCTGATATCTGGAGAAATGATGGAGGGTGACACCCCTTACCTGTAGCTCATCAGCCTGTGCTGAGCCATGATCACTTAGTGAGATACATCAGCAAATTCTCAGGCTGCCTCTTAAACTGGTTTGGTCTAGTCACTGTATGTATTGCACTGGCTGGTAATTGTGTGGGAGTGGGATGTAATTTCTGTTTGATGCTGTTCAAAGAGGGATTTGCTTTTACTTGCACAGTTTATATTTAACAAAAGCTTGTATAAATGGGTTCTGACCAGTGACCAGCAGTATCAGGGCAAAATGAGTGCTTTATATATTTGAGGCAGTGCTGCTTAGGTCTTGAATCTCTAATTCTACCCTTTTAGACTGGGTTTTCTTTATCTGTATTCTAAGCAAAGCTCTAGTACTGTACTTTCTTTGGCTTCTATGGTAATTGCATTAACCAAAGATCCTCCTTCTTGTTATAAAGCACGCGGGTGTTTTCTCTGTTTTTGTGAAAACAAGTGTTCAAGTGAAAATGCTTTTTGAGATTAATAATCATGATCTGTATGCATCTTTTACACATTCATTCTCTGTTGAATGGCTGAGAGAGTATGTTCCATTGGGCCTCTATCTGTTTGTGGTTTGAATAGTTTCTTCCTGAACAGTCCTCTTCATCCACAGTAGAGTAACTTGAACTAGCTTTTCAGAAGAACCGCACTTGTTGAAATGAGCAGTTTGTTTTGATTACTGTCCCACTGACCTTTGTTTAGATGGAAAATTCACCATTTGATTCAAAAATGCAGATCTGTTGCTGCCTTAATTAAATTGCTTCTACAGGTCCATAATTTCTGTCATACCTCAGAGTAATTATATGCTTTCAAGTGCCTGTTACAGTTCTGACGACCAGCTTGGCAGAAAAACTGTGTGGAGTCCTTATCCCAGAACTTCTCTTTCATCAAAGATATGCCTGTCTCCTTCCACTCATGGTTGAAGCAGCATTTCTCTGTTAAAACTGGGAAACTTGTGTCTCCTTTTGCATATTTTGGTGATTTTTTCCTTTCTTGCAGCAGAGACAAACAAATTCCTGGAGGACTTGTAGCTTACTGGTTCAAATTGCTACTGTAGTCAGGAATCGTAACTTGCCTTCTTGAGCAACTGAGATATTCACTGACCAACTTTTCAGGAGTGGCCATGGTAGGGTTTCTGTGCAGTCTTTCCAGAAGCCTGCTCCTGTCTCAATGAACCTGAATTTGTCCTTCAGTGCAGATTTTTAAGGTTTGTTCCCAGCATCCAGAACTCTAAATCAATCAGGAGTACTGATCTACAAATAGGTTAAGAACATAATTGAGCTGTACTACCAGAGACAAATGAGGCTTCAAGACATTGAGAAGAATATAAGCACTGACCAGGGGTGGAGAGACATGACCTTGTTAAAATGGCATGACATCTCTCTGGGGTTTGGAAGGTATTGTATTAGAAGACATTCCTCCCTGAAAGATCCCAGACTTTTCCAAGACATGAGATGCAGGACTTTCTGCTGATTTTCTGCCAGAGATTTTTGGAAGATCTACCCTTCTTTAGCAGCTGCTTAGTCAGTTTCAAGCGTAAAAATGCATGATACAGCAGTCAAAAAGCTGGAAAAACTGCAAGTCAATCTGTCTTTGAAGCACAGAATAAACTGCTTTGGAAGCTTCAGTACCTTTTCCCACATCTGGGAAGCTTAGCAGAATAGAGCCTTGTGCAAAGAAGCATGAATGGGAGCTGCCAGAGTCCTCTTCAAGGTCTTTCCCGAGCTGCTGGTTTTGTAACAGCCCAACTTAGTATTCATCCTGTCCTCTTTCCTGCTCTAACAGCACCCCATTCCTCAGCCTCCCCTCCCTCCCTCCTGCCAGTTGCTGAATTGCAGAGAGGCATTGGAACATTTCACAAGTAGCTTTCAAAGTCTTTTTAGGGATTTTAACTGCTCACTTCCTGCTGTTCTTAATGGAGACAAGCAGCTAAATCCTGAACTTGAAAACCTGAAAAGGTCAAGGGTAGTTAAACTCCATGTATGTGGTGTTCCAACATTGTCCCTGTGCGCAGTAGGAGCAACTGTGACAGTGTGTTTAGTACACAAACTGCCAGTCTACTAAGCCTTCCCTTAAGCACCTCTGTGGTACCTAATATACTAGCATGGTCATCATTCATCATGCTACTGAAAAGAACAAATCTGCTGGGCCAGCACTGGTGCAATCACTGTAGGAAGAGATTGCATGATACAAATTTATCCAGGTAGATGTAGTACTGAAATATATGTGTTGGGCAGTCTTAGACCTCCACTCTTCAAAACTGAGTATGGATTTGCTTTCAGCTTGGCTTTCTAACTGAAAAGTGTCTTAGCCAAATACGAGGTAAACTGGAAAGCCATTAGCTACTGGATGAATGGTAGAAAGACTTTTTCTTGGTCTAAGATGGAAGAGAAGTTTTTTAGGGGAAGAATGTTTACATCTGTACCTTGTTGGAATGGAATAACTGGATTGCAGCAGCACTTAAATAGATCCACAAGGATTTTATGTGAAAGGGTCAAGTAAGACAGTTGACATCATTGAAGAATTTATTTCTCTAAATGGTTTAATTTGCTAAGTGTTTGTAAAAGAATTACCTTAAAAGTCCAGGGTGAGATGCTTCCTATGGGATTTCTCTGAAATTGTTAAAAAAACGTCATGCAGTCTGTTTCAGCCAGCTACTGCTTTTAGCTGACAGACTTATAGTGCACTGTGATGTCTGCCTTGCTTTACAATCCTAATTAGACTACTTAAACAGTTAATAGATATCCATTTCAGAGGTTGCTTTCAATATCTTCATTGCAATATAACCAAGTTAAACTAGTGTGAGGTGTATTTATCTACATAAGATAATCAAAGCAGCCTGCAAAGTGCTAGTAAATGTTTATGGGATTTCTCCTGTACTTGGTATTATTAATCTTTTCATATTTGCATGTGATTCACCAATTACTCATGCATTTCCTTTCAGATTTTGAGTACTTGGGGGGTGCTTCCAGTGATATCCTTATTTGGTTTTGTTGTTGTTCTCAGTCCTGGAGTGAAAACAAGTGCTAGAGGCTTATTCCATCTTACTTAATAGTTTTTTTTTTTTATTTGTATACAGTTCATTCCACTAAATGGAACTTCACTATTCCACTAATGGACTTCACAGAACTTAGTGGAAGTAAGATGTTATATTCTCTCAAAGATGGGAGCAATTAGATGGGGAGGATGCTGAAGCACTTTAGTTACTACCAGATATGAAGCTAGAGATATCCTGGACCACATCTCAGACCTTTCAGGTATATTACTGGTGGAGAAAGCTGTATATTTGTTGTCATTATGAAATCATGACGAGAAATTTTATAAAAAATGCTAAAACAGGAGAGACCGGGTTTTTTTTTTTGGTTTTTTTTTAGTCTATGAATCATGCATATTTCTTTTAAGAAAAAATGTGTTTTTCTGGGTTTAGGTTTCTTATAGCTTACCTGTGGGTACAGACAAGATGGAGATTTAATACTATGTCAAAATAATATGTCTAAACAAGGTTGAAGTGTTTAAACAGGAAATGTTTGGGTTTAGTATTCAGCCAGTCACCCCTTACTAGCAAGCTGTTGATGATATCCATTGATAGGAAGAGATTGCTATTCAGTCCCCATGGGAGGGGGTTGAGAGTCTTGAGCATCCAATCAAACAACTTGGCCATTGTCACTGCATTACCCTCTGGAAACAACTTGGTGTAACTCTGTTTTGTGTGAGCTGCATACATATGATTCGCATTTGCTTCTGTTGTTTAGTCCTGGATACAGTGTAAGGTACCAGCCATGGCATAAATTGTCTGTTTTCCAATCTTGGAAGTACCTGTTACCATACTTTTAGCTGCTACTACCATTGTCATGGCTGAACTACTGTGCGTCAGGGCTGACAGCACGTGAATTGTCAGACACATCTCTGAAATGGTTTAAGATTAAGGTCCACTTTCACTTTTCTAGATGTTATTTCACTCGTTCTCAACCAGTGGTCTCTGCTTTCCCTGAGTTTTGTATCTTTAAACTAAATTGACCAAATATTAGGTACCCAGGCTTGCTGATTAGACTGTGAAAAGCTGCCAACTGAATAAAAGCCTTAACAGCATTTTGGACCATTCCTTTGAATTTACAACTTAACTGTGGAGCGGCTGCCTTAAAGGATTAGGAGTGTGATACACCAAATTTACCACCTTTAGATTACTATTTTTAGTGATTAAGAACTGAGCCTACATCAGTAATTAATCTGCTTTGCTGTATGAGGTCTGGGTTCATTTGCTACTTTGATCTATGTATGACCTGTGCCCATTCTCTCATGGGTAGCTCTTTGTAGATTAAACCTGTCTTTCTGATCAGTTCAAATGCTACCTAATGCATTATTTCTCTCACTTTTCAGCCTTGCTACTGTGATGAGCAATGTCTTTAAGTCCACATTAATGAATCCATGTTAATGTGTACTCATTGTCCACAGACACCCACTATCCTGCAGCAGCTTGAGAGCATGTGCAGTCATTTAACATCCCAGTGGCCACAGGAGGCACAAGGGAGTTTTGCTTGTCTACAGCTTTTTGATGGAAGCTTTCCAAAATACTCTCTTTTCCTACCATTAGTTGACTCTTCAGTATTTCTTTGTTGTATCTTTCTTGAAACAACTTTCAGCTCTTATGTGCTGTTACAGCACACTGGCATCTATCACACATTAAGCAGTGGCCCAGTTGCTCTGTAAGTTTCTTTTGGCTGTGAAACTCCTCTGTGTTTGAGGTTGGCTTTCTGCTGCTTAGTGTAGTCCATGCTGGAGAACTGCTGCAAAAGAATTCTGAGTTTGCTGGAGTGAGTGTGAGAGTTCAATGCTACTTCATAACTTTGGAAATGGTACTGTGTGGGACATATTGCCGGAAAAGATGAGAAATCTGCACCTGAAGCTATGTCCAAAGGACTGGAGGCAGTGCCTCAGCAAGACACGGGCTGGTGGGACTGAAGATCCGGGTGCAATATGAGATGATGTGTCAGGAAGAGAGCCTTAGCATGTTTGCAACAACCTAATATGTTATATAGCTACTTTGGAAAAGTTAAAAGTACATGAAAATATATGTATATATAAAAATAGAGAGCACTCTATTTCTGAGTAATATGAAATGTCAGTCACAATCTTTGTCTCATGCTTTGCATAAAGGTTTAGTACACAAACATCTTAGTCTGTGGTGCTAGGACTAACAGTGCTAACAGTTTTTTAAAGACTTGCCTCTCCTTGTTTTAGCAGTGAGCACTTCCTGAAGTAGGGGGTCATTTCCCTCTACAGAAACCAAACCTTTTTCAACAACACTAAACAATAGATTTCTGTGTTTCTTTCCAGAAAAGGTAAATCTCTCTGGGTTTTATTTTGAGATTTCAGTTTGTGTGCTTTTCTGACCTTACCTCCTAGGCTGGGCTTGAAGAACGGGCATTCTTAAAAATAAGCTCTTCCCTGCACCTATTTAGCAGCTTTTAAAAAAGCAGAGCTATGAAGCTTTCACTCTCCTTCCTGAGCTGTATTTATCTGAGTAATTCTGCAGTTTGTGCTCCATCTTCTGCCCCCACGGATATTCTCAAATCAGCTTAAAGGAGAATTTAGAGAGGCAATGTTAAGAACAGCCTTGTAACTGTAAGTGTACAGTCAATGGCTGTTCACTCTTCCTTCCCTTTTGAGAACAGGGCTGAGCAGCAGTGGGGATAGAAGTGAGCACTTCTTAATGAAAAGCCGTTCTGAAGATTGGTGTTAAAAGAAGATGGAAGGTGGGACTTGACTGTCAACTACTTCTTATATACCACAATTTTATATGTCATTTAGAGTGTGTTGATTGCCAAGAAGTAGTCTTTGAGCTGAAGTGGATTTTTTTTTCCTTTCTCATTTTCAGGTTTGTGTTTATTATTGCAGTAATGAAGATTGTGAGAACAGCTTATGCACATGTCATTCCATCACAGTGAAGACAGGATGTGTCTTCATTGCTCTGTTTTTCTCCATGTTAATGTGGCAGGGTGGCTGTTTCGAGCAGGGCATACCCATGTCTATGTATTTTCTTACTTAATGTTTAGCTCAGTTATTAATTGTGAAGTTGCAATGGTTTTCCAGTGTAAATAGGTAATGTATTATTGTAGCTCTTTAGCTGGTGATTACAGCTGAAGTTGTCTATTGAACTGTCCTGAGGACAGCATAGTCCAATGGCTTACCTACATGTGCAATGAAATAGAGATATGCTAAAGGCCAGACTATGGTGGATTGACAGCTACACCCCAAAGGTGGAACTGGCTAGTGGCAAACACTCATGGTGCTGGAAGGATCTCTGCAGGAGCTATGTCAGAAATCAACAAGAGGAGTTAAGGTAATATTACCAAATCTAGCAGAAAAATGAGGAAACAAACATTGCTTTTCATATGGTCTGTCTGCCTTGCTATGAACTCAACACAGAAGCACACGGTGTTTTTCCATAAGAAACTAAGGCTCATTCTTTATGTGAAAGCTGAAGAGTCTTAAGAAAAGTTTTTTAGCTGGAAAGGCTTTGAGGTATACTCAGCAAAGAGTGAGAAAATACTTACAGACATCCTGCTCTGTTCATGGATTCAGTGCTCCTCAAAGGTAAACCGTAGCATCTGGCCACAGTTTTCAGCAAGCTGGTTGGTGGCTGGAGCAGGAGAGACTGAAAGCACTATTTTTTTTTTCCAGCCTGAAGAAAAGGCTATGAGAATTACATATTGTAATCTAACAGCAGGGAGACTGTATGAAGGACAGAGCTAACATCTTCCTGGAGGCGTTTAATGACAGGATGAAAGTCATCAGAGGAAAATTGCAATGAGGGAAAATTGCATTAGGCATTAGGAAAAACTAACTGATCATAAGGGTGGTGAAATATTGGACTAGGTTATCCTGAGAGCAAGCTCAGACAACTAACCTGACCTCCAGAAGACCTTGCTTTGAGTGGGAGGTTGCGCTAGAGGATCTCTAGATGCCTTCTAAAATATCTTTTCCTTTATTTTTTGCTTCAAGCTTTCCCATGATAGTGCTGTGCAACCAAACCACATACTGATAGTTCCTGTGCCTTTTGGAGAGCCGATATGAAAAGTTCAGCTGATGAAAAACACTGATAATTTTAATGAAGCCTGCTTATGGTTTCTGAGCAGTCCTGAGGAAGCAGATATTGCAGAGAAGGTGGCATGCTGCTGAGACCAGTGAAGTCAGACTCCAACTATTCACTGTGTTTTTTAGTGAAAGTGCAAAGTTTGCTGATATGAATCAAAGTGCTCCTTGAAACCTGCAAATAACAAGTCCCACAGCACCATTCTAGCCCCTACCAGCAAGAGGCAACCACCCCTGACAGAATTAGACCCATCTCTCTGTCAGCCCCCACAGCATTAGACACAACTCTGTGCTGCCTGTGCCTCAGTCTCATTTCACACTGTGAGTCCAGAAGGAGGTTAGTTTTTCTGATATTTGCAGATATGCAGTAAAATATGTAAGGATTGTCATGGAAATCATGCAAAAGGGAAATTCTGGCATGGAAACAATGTTGCATCTTTTCTGGAGATGCTAAAACTATATTTAAATACCTGGGCTGAATATGACAAGCAGTGCAGAATGGCATGGTTTAGTTCACCGTGCTGTTCCCTAGCACTGCTTTTAGGGTATCCTTTTGCAAGTTAGTTTCATACGACTGTTCCCTTTCTTCCTGTAGATAAGGTTATAGAGAAGCTGTTTGTCTGAACAGTGCTCCTCAGTAGCAGGGGATAGTTATGCTCATGGGGCTGGAAGGATCTGTGTTGAATCTGTGACATAAAGCAGCAGGAGGAGTTAAGGTAACATCACCAAGTCTAACAGAAAAATATGGTAAAAAAAACCCTAACAAACCCAAGCAGGGGCAAAATATAAACCCAGTAATTCCAAACCAGAGCCTAAATCATAGAAAACCAAGGGTGTTCTACTGTACTGTGTTCAGCTCTGGGGCCCCCAACATATGGATGTGAACCTGTTGAAGCAAGTCCAGAGGAGGACCTAAAGAGATTGAAGCTAAATGATCGATAAAGTCCTTTCCAACCCAAACTATTCTATGATTCTGTGATGTGAGTTGTGGACAAGTTCTGGTCTGCTGGGATTTCTTTTTGAACATACAGAAGTGGGTGGGACAATAGATGATAAGGCAGCAACCATAACTTTAATATCATTTCTATGTTGCTGATTCTGAATTGAAATCACCCAGTAGTTAATGGTTGTCAGCTATAGAGAACTGTTGACTTGCAGTCCATTACCAGTATGATACAATGTCCCGGACTGAAAATAAAATATCCTTTGGTACTTGTCAGGTTCTTTCAAACAGCTGAGGCTGTAGGCTCTGGAAGACTCCCTGCAGCTGTTCAGCAATTGGGACTGGACTCAGTGACCTTAACTCGTAAAGCAGCCATTCAGCAAGGGAGCTGGACAAGCAAACACAGACCAGTTATAATGGCTTTTTTCTGAATGCTGCCCAGCCAATTTTTTTCAAGATGTTGATTTATTTTATTTTGGTCTATGGTGTATAAAAACCACTATTATCTTCTAGGGAGAAATGCATCACAGAAAGCTCTGTTGGTTGGTGGATGAGAAACCCTTCTCTAGCAGTTACTTTAAATTTGTGATATTTTTGCTGAGAGTGTTAGAAAATGTTATTTGGAAATCATGTGGTGCTTTGAAAGTGGGATAAGTCCTGTGTGGTTAAGAGTTGTTTTAAAGATTATCTGGGCTCTGCTGCTCTAATGTAACTTTCATTGTTTAATAGTGCTTTTTTTCCATGTGACGTATCTTTGGAACACATAGGCAATACTAGTGGTATTCTGTATTGGTGGTGTACTGGGATACTGCGAACAGACTCTGGCTGTTAGATATCCTGATAATACT
>JAOEHX010053690.1:0-56168 GCA_025448015.1 Bolborhynchus lineola | reverse complement strand
CAGAGCGCCGGCGGCAGGGTCCGCGGGCGGCACCGGGGGAGGCCCGCGGGACGGGCTGGCGCCGCCGTAGCGGCTGTGGTGGAGGAGCCATACGTAGCGCACCGCACCCACCTGAAGAGCAGGCGGTCCCCGTAAGGTGGCGCTACCCTGTGCTGCTCCTCGCCTGTGGAAGGATCGGCATTCACAGTGCTTGCGAGACCGAGCGCCTCAGGAAACCTCCGCACCGCTTTGTAGGCGATAAAGCTAAGGAAGCACGTACGTGTGTCTTACACACGGTTCAGAGGCTTGCCTCCGTAGTCTGAGGAGTGCGGACATATATGCACATGCAACCTGCTACTGCTTTAAAGCAGCCTGCGCCTCGTATGTAGAGTTTGAGTAGAATTAAGAAAACACTCCTAAAATGAAGTCAGGTTTCTAAAGGAGGAGTGTGAAAAGATATTCCCCAGCTTGCTGGTGTGGCCCTCCCCAAGCGTGCGGGGAGTGCGCTGACGCTCCCGAAGGCACAGCGCTCCAGCAAGGGCGCTCCCCGCCGCCCTGCTCCCTGGATAGCAGGATCTCTGTAGCATGCCCTGCCAGGGAACAGGCTTCCCCCTGTGTCCCTCTGCTCCCTTGGAAAGTGGGGTGGGAAATTAATGCTGTGTCCGGCGCCAAAGCAGGGAAAAGAAGATCTAAGGAGGCCTGGGACTTCTCCAGCTTGCTGCGAGGCCCTGCTCCTGCCACTGGGTCATCTCTTCACCTGGGTAAATCTCACACAGCATCAGGTACCGAAGTATTCACTGCACTGTTGATTCCTTTGCAGGGGATTTCCACACCGCTGCAATGGTTTCACATGACTTTTGAAAGTCCTTTGCAAAGGCATTGGCTGTGCAATGTCATTATATTGCCCGCTGTATAAAAAATTGCTAGGGATGGAGAAGTGTCACCAAAAGCCCAGAGACAGACTGAGATTGGTCCCTGTGATATGCCTTTGGTTTTAGATGAGTGAACTTTCCCTGGAGAAATTTAAGGGCTAATGTGTGTTTGGTGTTGTATGATCGGGATCAGTATTGTGGTAGTGGGAAAAATATCTTTTACTGCAGTATCTTAAACATAACTCCTAGCATGGATGGAAGATACTGACAAAAAGGAGTCTGTAATACTTTTAGTTGCGTGAGACACGTGCTGTGTTACTTACTGCTAGCCACCATGGTCTCCCAGCTTAAGGCTGCATCATAATTTTTTCCATCAAGAAAAAAATAGGAGCTCAGAGTCCATCTCTGTCCCAGGGCAGGACATGCTATGCTTAAAGCACCCTGTTCCTCCAGGAATAGAAGATATTCTGCCTTCTCCTTTAGGGACTTATCTCAGGACTCAAGTTAACTGCTAGGAGATCCTCCCTAACAGCCAACCTGTATCACCTTTGAAGCAAATTCAAATAGTATTTGTCCTCTCCATAATAATATGGAAAAAGGAAGCTCTTTGTGGCATACTTTTTGAATTACAGTTTTCTTATCACCCTTCTTATAGCCTTTTCTAGGCTAAACAACAGTCTATTTCAAACTTCTCTTACCATTTGCTCCCTTTGAAAAAGTCAGGTCCAACCAAAGCCATGCACAAACACCAATTCTTCCTTGAAACACAGCTCAGTTTTCTTGCATTAATAACTTTTACTAGTGATAGGAGGTGCTCTCACATAAAGAAGTCCTGCAGTAGAATCCACTGAAACAACAAAAAACACACACTGACAGAGATGGGACACTCCTCCCTTCTTACATGCTGCTGCCCACCTAATTGGGATGCTCACAGAGTATGCATCAGCCATTTCCTACTCTGCTGGAATTGTAATGACATAGTTATCCTAGTGGGCTGAAGCAATTGGTGTTGCTTGTGTAGACAATTCTTGCCTTTTATAGGTGCTCTGGTGGGAGAGTAAAATATTTGTAGTCTGTTCCAGCAACATACAGGATGAGTAGTCTACTGGTCTGATCTAGATTTTTTTCTTAAAACAGCTTGCTCACTGTAGAATTGTTATGATGACTCTTAGATGTCTGTGTTGCCAGGTGTAGGCCAAGTTTAATATTTCTCTGTCAGTATAGATAAACATGCAGTATTCATAGATTTTTTTCTTACACGTAAATATGAGCAACAAAGAGAGGTCAGTGGGAAAAAATGAACTACAGCTCTCTCCCTACAGGTGTACTATAACTCAGAGTGAAGTTATAATACAGTATGCTTTGATAAAGATTCAGCTAAAGATGTGGAAGTCAAAGAATGGAGGGAAAGTGTAAAAAGAAGCATTACTAGCTTTGTATGGGTACTTTAAAGTGTCACTGTGTATGGATTGATCTAGCAATGAAAACTAATTACTAAGCTTTTCATTATCTTTTCTTCTATAACTATGTATCAGTTGTTTCATGGATCTTAAATAGCCAGGTAGGCAGTGTTCATTTCCATTTCATTGTCCCTTAGCTGCTGTCTTGTGGTAGCTGTCAGTTCACAGCAGTGGTTGTTTCTCATACGTTGTACATTATTTGTGGTTTTGTACTTTATCTCTCTTCAGTGGCTGCATATTAGTAATTTAGTCTTGCTATGAACTTGTCAGCCAGCAAGTTCAGGTAACAGAAAGGGTAGAGAGAAGGGTGTGGATAGGGAGGAAGCATGAATTTGACGTTAAGGAAAGATTCAACAAAGGAGTGGACTGCATTGGATTGTGGCTTTGAGTTCAGGGACCTCTGAAGTGGCAGGAAAAAACATACACTTAATAGTAAAGCTTTTGTTAAGTTATACTTATTTTCCATAGGAGGTAATGAAAAAGATACAAATCTGCATCTGACTTTCAGATATTCTCAAACGTGTTGTTTGGCTGTGAGGCTTCTACTGAGATCATGCCCAGGAGCCACAAAAATCATGCTGAGGTAGGTCTATGGCAAAGCTTTTATCTTAGGTTTTCCTTGATGGCTTGGGGCTAACGCTTTGTTTACTAACAATGAACACCTGAATTATTCTTAGAAATAAACCTGCCTTTCAATTCTTCCACCTTCCTATACAAACAGATCCTGGTACAGAAGCAAGGTGTAATCTGCACATTCCAACTAAGCAAGTGGCCTTGGCAGCTGTGCTTAAAACTCCCCCTATCAAAATACATTTTGAGTATGTAAAGAAGTAAGGCTTTGCATGTACTAGTTTCTAGCCATTCAAACCAAATTAACCTGGGATTGCATTTGGTGGGCTGTTAGAAAGGAGAAATCTGGCCCTTGCAAGATGCCAAGGCCTCTGAGATGGTGTTTTGCAGAGGGTAGCACAGGATCAGCTTGCCTTGAGTTTCTCTGACTGTGATTGCACAAAATGAGTGTGCAATTATTCTATTAGGTAAGGCAGAACATTTAATTGGTGTTTACTCTTCCTTCTGTCACCATATTCACATTGTACCCTGGGTAGCTCAGGGCTTGCTAGTTGCTTGCAAAATTTGGAAATGGGAAGGAATTTGTTTGCCCCTTGACACATAAGCTGGTATCTAGGCATTTTAGTTGCTTTCTTTCAAAGTGCTGGAGACTGGCCAGAGCTAAAGCTGGGAGGTGATGGTCTTGCTAATAGCTTTAAGTCCCTTTGGCCCCTGGCTGTTCTGCTTTCATATATGCAGGGTTAAACCATTAACCAGGCTCAGATTCAGGAAGGAATTTACTCCAGGGTAGCCTGGGACCATGGTGAGTGTTTTTGTTGTTCTTTGTCCTTTCCGCTTGTTTTCAAGGGGGGCCTTCAGCATAATGAATCCCCTGCTGTAAAAGGCCCAGGATCTCTTCTGCTGCTTTTCTATAGTATAGGCTCCCTTACCAGAGGCTTCAGGTTTGCAGCTATGCTAGGAATGTTCTTGTTTAGGGTACATATTAAAGATTCTTCCAGCCTAATTATATAATATGCTTTTGTCTGCTTAGGTTCTTACAGGCTGTAATAGCTAGTAAAGATTCATGGATGGGTGTTCAGACTTAGAACTGCCCCTCTCCTTTGCTGTCATTTAGGTTATCTATGCTAGAGCTAGCATGTGCAGACTCATGCTGTAGCTGTCTTTGTTTTGTCAATGCTCAAAGATACCAGTTGTTAGTGCACAAAATTGCATTGTGAAAGTGTTCTCCTTCCTTCACCAAACTCACTTTTCACTCAAAGTAAGCCCTTACTCTTCACTGTTTTATGGCCAGTGATCAGAGAAGTTACTCTACTTATGCTTCAAATGATTCTGCTTTAGTTAAGAAGCTGTTTAATGAATGGTTGCATTATGTTGTAGAGGTCAGCAGATTTGGATCTACAGTATGACTCCTCAAAGCAATCTGTATCAGGGGAAAGAAAAACCTAACATGGCAGCAAGCAAGGTTTAAAGATGTGTAGGTGTTGGTACTCTCTGATGATCTATCTGTACTTAATTCCCTGTCAGTTCACATGATAAGCTTGTCCTGAGAATGGATGCTATAGCAACTTGGGGTCTAACTCCTCTTGGTGTAGCAAAGAATGCAAATGAAGGGAAGTAACTAGACAGAAATGGGCTTAAGAAAGCTGCTAGAGGTGGGCTTCTTGCAAAATGTTAGCACTGTGGCCTCCCAGAAGTTAGATGTTGGTTGCAGCACAGTGCCTGCTTTTGAGTGGGATGTGAAACTGAGGGTGTGCCATTCCCTGTGTCCTTGCAAATCCTCCAGGGACTCTGCTAGCCTACTCCTGATACAGGCAAGGTATAGAGACCTGAATGATGGCTAGTGTTGTGAAACATGCAGAGTTTTAAAGATCCTGCAAAGTTATATAAACAACAGTGTGCCATTAAAGTATGTGTGAGATTTGGGGGTGGCACTTGCACACTGAATGAATTGTAGACTCTTTAACATAATGAGTCTCTCTTCTGGTTTCTAACCCCAAACATTAGAGAAAGCTCCTACTTCTCTGTGCTACTGAGGGTCAACATGAGTTCATGACTACAGGCAGTGTGAGATCCTGGCTAAACAAAAGAGCATAGTGTAGGCCCTGAGCTGGAAATAGGAGCCATTCAATCCTGTGCAGGACTCTGGACTTAATGCTAAGTGGCAGCAGGAACTGTTGGACACCAAGACTTTTATTATCACAAAGTGAATAAGCTATTGAAAGATTTATTTTGATATCTGTAATACTACAAATAGTAGTTGACAGAAATAATTCAGATTAATAAACATGGTAAATACTGTAAATGTTTTGCTTTGTTTTAAGTCATCTAGTGTCACAGATGCAGGGTTGGTATGCAATACCTCCATAAGGATACTGTGACTGTGAGCTTACCAGCCTATTCATAGGAAAACTACTTTGGAGGACACTGCTTTCAAGGGGCCATTCAAGATACAGGGTACACCCTATAATAAATTCAAGCATAGGGTTGGTCCCATGGACTCTGTTACAGGTGGACTTTTGGATTTTCATTATCATAAATGAATGTTTTCCATTTTTTCCTCTAAGGTCTGAAATAATACTTATCTTCAAAGATGCTATTTTTAAATTGATCTGAGATCTCAGATAAAAATTCAGCTTGGAAATTTAGATGCAGGTTTTCTCTGAGCTTGGGTGTTACCAGCTCATTTCCTCTGACTTCTGAGGAATTAGTCCTACCAGTAAAGCAAGCATACAGGCTCTGAAGCCCACTGTAGTCAAGGCTGACTGGTAGACTTTAAATCAAAGGCTAAAAGCATTGCAAGAAAAGGGAGACTTAGGTGGCAAGCTTTTTTCTGCTTTTCCTCTGAGATGATAAACTGTTTCCAGACTGTCTCTGACTCTTGATTCTAGCACAGCAAAGATCAGATGTAGAAAATACTTCCTGCTAAATGCTCAATACAGTTTCTGCAGGTGTTCAAGTGCAGTTGTATAGACACAAGATTACTGCTGCTGTACAAAGACCAACACCTTAATTGCTTTAAAAAAACTAACAAAAATCTCCCAACCAAACAAAAACCTACCACAAGTGAGCCCAACAACACTTTAGCATCACCTTCTATGATCAAGTAACCTGCTTGGTTGATGTGAGGTGCATAGTGGACATTGCTTATCTGGATCTTTCCAAGGCTTTTGATAGTTTCCCATAGCCTCCCCCTAGAGAAACTGACACTTTACGGCCTTGAAGAGTGGTCTGTGCAGTGGGTGGGGAACTGGCTGACTGGCTGCACCAAGAGAATTGTGGTAAATAGTTCCTTAAGCTCTTCGCATCAGCCTCCCAAGTCAACTTCCCTTCAATCCATCTTGTTCTCACCCTCCTCATCTGTGACTTCTTTCCCTCTGCAGCTTGAAATGACACAAGTGTTTGCACTAGCTTTCAGCACTTCAATCCAGAACTTGGCTTAACGAAGTGAAACCCAGAACTGCATGTCAGTGAAAACAATAGCTGCATTATCTTATGCAGATGGAATGTATCTGGAAACTTGCTGTGATGGTTTATGAAGCTTCTACTGGATAAGGAAACTGAGTTGTACATAAAGCTTACAACATGGGTGAACATAATTTTTCATGAATATTTGAAGGACACATTCCAGCATGAAGGCTATTGCTGGGCAAAATCTCAGATCCTTAGCCTTATGTGTGAGTACTGAAATATTTCACATCTTGGCAAACTTTCCCCTCTTAGTAAAACTTTTCCAGGGAATGAGTCTAGAAGAAAAAACACAGATTTATTCTGTGCTGAATTATTCAGAAAAATCTGTCATGAGGCAAATATGAGTTCATTTGCAGCTCAAATACATGGTGGTGTTTGTACAATGGGATGTATCAAGTTGCCTCTGTAGTGTTATAGTCACTATCTTTGCCTACCTTGAAAGAGAAATATTGACTGGGGCATGGAGGTGTTTAGTTCTCAACTTTGTACTAAACTTTTTTAGGTCACAGACAGCCAAAGTGGTTTCATATATATATAAGATATACTCCCCATCTGCCCACTCAGCAAGCACTAACCCCATCATTTGATTTGGAATACTGACTTATTTACCTCTTTGGGAGCCTAAACCCCATTAGGTGAACTTTTTAAGTGTCCTTTCTGTTACCCTCCTTCTAATACAGAGTTGTCTGGGGAGGTCATTACTTGTGCCAGAGTTGTCAAAATGGTGTATAGTGCTCTGATTCCAATATATGCAGTAGGATACATGGAGATGGCATGGAGAGCTGTAATTATACAAGACTTAATGGAGTCATTGAAGCCCATACCATCATCTCAGAAGTACTGGTGGCCTATGTAGCTGGGACATTCACACATCATCTGGCAGCCATTTTCCACTGTGGTAAAGTTGCAATGGTTGAGGTGGGCACACAGGTCTGGGTGGACTGTGGGGCTTCACAGGAGCAGCCATCAGTCTCTGTCATCAAAGAAAGTGATGTGTAATAAAACAAAAGTAACTCTGTCACACTGGAAAGTATTTGAAAGCTGCCTTTTTTTTTTTGCACAGATTGTACAAAACAATCCAAACACCTGAAAGATCCATAGGGACACTTGTACCAGGCCCAAAGACTAGCAAAGCCTTTATGTTCATTTTCTATAGGATGAGCAGTCAGCAGTGTTTTCATCTGTCTATTACTACAAATGACAGTTGGATATCCCTTTGGGACTATGGGAAGCGGAGGGCATCTCTCATCATGATGACTTCATGCTGGAAATAGCCTGTCAGCAGTTTCATGACATGTTTTTGGAGCATCTGAAGAAAGTGAAACCCAAATTTCTCATTGACTGAAAGCTTCGTGGAGGACTTCTGTGTATCACACAGTCATTCAACTTTTGCCTATCTCCTGCACCCTAGGAGTCTTGGACTCCTAGAAATCTTCTGTAATGTAGAATGCAGACAAAGGAAGAAATAATTTTCCTACAAATGAATTATGCTGAAGCTTTCACCTCCCTTAATGATACCAAAATGGAACAAAACAAGACTGTTATGCATAACCTGAGTTAATCATTGAGCACTCTGGGTCCTGTTGGGCAGCTATATCTTCACAGCAGTAAAACTGAGTAAGAAATACTTAAATGCAGTGGCACTGTTTGGTGATATTTGTTACATTTGGGGGGATAGAGTACTTAAAACTTATTTTCCTGTACATCTTTGTCTAAGATTTTATAAATTTTAGGTCTCTTTCAGCAGCTGACAAACTCAAAGAGAAACTAGAAAGACAGAAAAATAAAGCCAAAAGATTTCTTATGTGTAAATGTTTTGGCATTTGAAAGTTTCCAAGTACAATATAGGCTTTCTTTAGGAAACTTATCAAAGACCTAGATAATAAAACCACCACTTGAGGTTTCCCCACTGCTAATTTGTTGGTAGATCAGCGAGCTATGTTTGCAAGCATACTTGCCTATAAGGAGCTGTGTAGGTGCTAGGTTGGTTGTCAATGCTCCAATCATTCAGCTGTTCTTAGTTTTGCAGTTTTTATTAGGATTTAATTGTGAGCTCTCAGCATGCAGGAGTTGCAGCAGTCCTTTATACACAGCACTACATCTACATGAATTGGATGGAAGGTAATTTTTTGCTCAGCAAAGACAATGGATGTTTTTTCCCTTCCTTTTCTCCATTGTCATTCTCTAAAGTCAATAGCAGTAGTCGGGGGAAGTACCAACTTTATTGATACTGTCAGTAAGCAGAGAATCAGACTAAAGGGGAGGTCAAGTAGTATTTCAGTTGTTTTACTGATGGAAGATGTGCAAGTGATTGTGCTGGAAGTGCTTCAGCAGAATTGTTTCACGTCACTATTTTTACTCTCCTCTGTTTTACTTGAGAGATATACAGATATCTGGAGATACTGAGGTAAAATGCAACAGCACATGAATTTCTTTAGCCGAAGAAACTTTAACTGCAGTTGAACTTAAATAAAGAAAAAGCTGTTTAGGAAGAATGCTCTAAGTTTTCAGTCTGATCTGACTAATCCCAAAGACACTCAGGGTTGTTCATTTTGGGCCTTTGCTTGATGAGGTATAGTGCAATTCTCATTCAACCAAAACATTGTAGTTGTCTTTAGAAGCCTGGGCAATAGGTAGCCTCAAAGTCAGAGCTGGTTTGAATTTATTTGAGGGGCAAGCTGAAGCTGGTGTACTCTGGGGCTATGTAAGTATTCTGCTGATGATCATCTTTGGGTTCTAGCAGGAACTTTTTTCTCAGTTTGTCTCATTTGAGTAATGGGAAGCAACCCAAGTAAAAGTGTGTTTTCATATTTCCTGCTCATACTGCACGGAGCAATAGTAGATCTTTTTGTGTCCCTGGCTTCTTGTTCAAACAAAAAAGCAACAGGGTTGGACTTTCTTGCTTGAGTCTTTCATCATGAGTCTTGTACAGTGATTACATGAAGCTACAAACCTTTAGGGGTGAATCTTTAATACAGTGGGCACAGGGCTTGGTGATGAAGTCTGGATTTTGAGAGACCAGAGTAGGGGAAGTGATACATGAATTCCTTATTATAGCTACAAATGTAGAGCAGCCATCATGAGACAGATCAGTGGTTCGGCTAATCAAGTAACTTGGCAGCAATTGTGACTATGAGTAGGCATCATGGGAAGGGTAGATATGAAGCAAATACATATGATACTTTCTTCAGACTTCAAGACCGCAGTAATTTTAGCTCAAGAGGTTTCCTGGTCATGAGCTTACTTCTTTCCGGTTAATAATCCTCAGTGTATTTGTCTTACAAGTACTCATCCAGCTTCTCCATGAATCCTGTAGACTTTCCCCTCCCAGCACCCTATGACACAGATGGGCTGGATACTGCAGGAAGGGCTGCAGGTTGATTTTAAACTCTAGAGCCAAAATATCTTGTCAGCCAAATGGTATCCATGATCTGAGGAGTCAGGTTATTCACACCTGTTTCAACTGCTCTCAACTAGGATGCTGTTAGAGCAGCTGCTTTTACATGGAGATTGCCTGATTTTGCACCCCAGAAAAGCTCAAGCATAGGGATACTCTGTAAATAGCAATGAGTGTTTATGTAGAGAAACCTACCCTGCATGCCATTAACTGGAGTGCCTGCTACCAACCATAAAACAATCCACAGGAACCTGGAAGACATGTTAGCAGAAACTTGGATGCTCTCTGTGGATTTCCAGTGTTCCTCTCCTCTGGCACCCTTGTGCCTACTGTATGCTTGAGGTTCTCTGAGCATTTGCAATCAAAAGCACCTAGAACCTTCTGGTGTTCCTTGAAAACTAGGAATTCCCAACATTCCGGTCTTAGGTGGAGAAATTTTGAGAGGTTTGGCCATCCCCAAACTCTCGGATGCAGCAGAGACAAGAATTCAGACATCCTAAATATTGCTCTGATCACTGCAGTATATTCTGTTCATTCTTGTCTTTGACCGAAGGAATGCCAGCATGTAACCTACACATCAGTACTATACATCACATATTTCTCAATTGCCCTAATTGAACTAGCTACTTTGTTGAAGTACATGTGCATACATTAATTGCTGTCCAGGGGCTGGTCCGTTTTTTCTTGCTGAAGGCACGTGAAATATTTTGGTTTCCTGATCTAAGCAGGCAAGTAGATACTGCACTTGAAGTGCTGTGTTATTTTGCAGGCTTGGGTTAGCACCCTAACCTAAGCATGTGTCGTGGTTTAAGCCATAAATCAAGCAGTTCGCTCACTCATTCCCCCCTCTTTCTTCCTTCCCGCTCCCGTAGGGATGGGAAGGAGAATCGAAATAATGCAACTCCCAGAGGCTGAGATAAGAACAGTTTAGTAACTCAGGTGTAACACAAACTGCTACTGCTACCACCAATAATAATAATGACAAGGGAAATACAAGGGAAGAGAATAATACAACAGCTCACCACCTGATACGCAGCCCGACCCAGCAGTGAACCTCCCCTTCTGGATCTCTGCCATCCATTTTTACATCCTGGGCATGACGTACTGTGGTATGGAATACCTCTTTGGTCAGTTTGGGTCAGGTGCTCTGTCTCTGCTTCCTCCCGGCTTCCCCTCCTCCCTGACAGAGCATGAGGCTCCAAAAGTCCTTGGCCAGACCAAAACGTTCTCAGCAGTAACTGAAAACATTGGTGTTATCAGCACTGTTTCCAGGCTGAAAGTCGAAAACACAGCACTGCACCAGCTACTAAGAATGAGAAAAATGACTGCTACTGCTGAACCAGGACAGCATGCTAACACACATATTACTTATACTATGCAGTTCCTGTAAATGCAAATATTAAGCATTTGTGAGCAAGAGGAAACATGCTTTTACACACCTCTGCCTTGAGAGTTGAATTGTTTATGCTCCATTTCTCTCTGGCTAAAATATGGTGTTTTTATGCACACCAAACATTTGCAGCAGTTCAGCAACCTACTTTGTGCAGTCAAGCACAGGCAGGAGGGCACAAAGAGTGTCCCATGTACAAAAGAAAGGATAAGAAGGGCAAAGAAGGGTTCTATTTTCCTCTCCAGTGTTGTCAGGGAAAGGCTGGAGAGGATCACTAACAGGCTATTATTGATGGGACATGTGAGCATGAAATAATGGCTAAATGAGGTCTCTGACATTAGCAAGTAGAGATGTTGAATTTTAAGAAATCTACCTCACTGCCATAGAAGTTGCTGGGTTTTATTCTAGGACTCCGTTATCAGGATGTTTACTAAGCAAAACCAAATCACAACCTAACATTTAAGGCTCAGGTGGGAAGACTTACAGTTAAACATACACTAGATAAGGTTGCAGAATGCCCTAGTATTTCTATGCTTTCTGTACGGCTTTCTCTTTCCAAAAGTCTCCAGCACCTAGCTGAAGAGCAGTAGTATATTTGCCTAACTATGCCTGGGAAAAAAAATCTAGACTCCACTACCTAAATGAGATCTATGTTAAGACGTGAGATTCATTAACTGTATTTTATTATGGCTCTCATTCATTTTTGCACAGAGTGACTGCTGGCACAGGATTCACTGATAATTAGTAGGCATATACATAATTATTTCAATGATAATTAATGCTGCAATAGGCTTTTTTGAACACAAGAAGATGTTGTCCTGTTTCTAATCTACACTGGTGTGCTTATTTAGTTCTTTTTGCATGCAGAATAGGCTGGCAATTGAGGGATTTAAAGGTCCAACTGCATATTGTTAACCTGGTAAGTGCAGAACTGTAATCTATTCCTAGATCAAAACCTGTAAAAACAGAGAAAACTTTAATGAAAGAATCAGACCTCCTCCTACACTTAGCAGGGTTAGAAATATGCAGCTGGACGTTTAACAGTTATTTAAATTATCATGTAACTGTGCAACAGCTGGATAAATATGAATATTTTTTTAAAGTATATCCTGTCTCCCCCTAAAGTGTGAGAGAAATTGGATTTCCCTCTGGACTGCACAGCTTTAGTTTGTTTGTAGTACTGAAGGAAGATTCATTTGAACAAGGATTTTGGAATGCATTCACTATTTGTTTAGTGTGGGACCAACAACTCAGTGCAAGTCAGCTAGCCTCTGCAAAGAGACAATTTTGATGTTTACTGCACGCTGGTCAAGCAATCTTCTGTATTCCCTGGGCTCCAGTAAACACTATTGGCTCCTGAGGTTAGGCATTTCATACAAGATCCAAGAACCACCTAAAATATTGACAGCAGATCTTAGGGAGATGAATGTAGCCTGGGACTGATGGGCAATCCAACTTTTGGCCTTGCAGCTTCTCTCTTTCATACAGCTGAATCCTGTAGGAAACAGACTTCTGCAGTGCCAAGCGCAGTAAAATATAGGAAAGACAGAAATTTAACTGATTCTGACATTACTGAACAAGACATACATAAAGAGCTGCTAGGAGCATTTCTGAGGAATTGTGTTCTGGAGATCGGATTGTGAAGAGGTTCACTCTTTTGAAGCTCTCATCCACATGGAGGGGCTCAGGTGTGCCAGCAAATGGGTATGATCATATGTGTGGTAGGAAGTAAATGGAGTATGCTTTATGATTTATAGATTTCATAAGGACTCTATTTTGTGGCAATAGGAGCAAATGTTTTCAGGTGACTTCCAGATGATCTGTGGTGCTTACTCATGACCAGCCATGCATATTGTGGCCTTTTCAGAATTGTGCTATTAAAAAACATTTACCATGTTATTCCATATGCTCCAATTATACACTGGTGCACAGGCAATTGCCATGTGGCAAACTGCTAAGCAGTGTGAAGCATGGGAGTGTTCCTGCTGCTATGGCTTACACTGATAGAGCTTACTAACCAGGGAAGTATTTCAGCAAATATTAGTTCTTTGCCTGACTTTAACCAACGCAGCTTTTGTGTCAGGAAAGCAGTATCCATTGCAAACCTGATTTAACATGTTCTTGTGTCACTGAATCATAACATAGTATGGTCATGAGCAAGTTGCATACATCAGCTTACAGTAGGACTTTATCAGCTGGCTCTGCTAGACCTTCCCTGCATAATGTCAAAACCTTCTCTACCTAGAAATAGTCACTCAGCTTTCTTTTAGCATCTTCAATTTATGAACAGGCCCTGGAAATAGCACTGATATTAAACAGATTATTTCCTTTATTTCCAGTGAAACTTAGTGTTGCCTTGCCGAACTTTGACTGTTTCTCAAGTCATCTGAAGAGACTCTATACCTATATTTTCAAAGGATAAACTATACCAAACTTCTTAAACTGTGATACACTGTGAAGTAGAAACTATTTGTAGGATTACATGGCAAGAGCTGATGAAGTCATAGATAATGAACCACTTCTCAAAATTAGTAGAGTCATCCCTTTTTAGAAAGTACTGGTGTTCTCAGTACTTGGGGTTCTCAGAAATCATTCAGCTGCCTTTTTCTACCTGGATGGAATTGTATTGTTTCACATAGGACCACAGATCAAGGTGGTCACTGCGACATTCATAGCAGTGATCCTAGAAGCTCTTGCCTTCATAAAAACAATGATCCCCAATATAAACATTTGCAAAGATTCATAATCCATCCCAGTGCCTGTGTCAGAACAGGGTACTGGCATACTGGGGCTTCTACTTACCTTTCCCATTTTTGGCAGTTTGCTGAGGTGAAAGCTGAGAGCTGTGAGCAAACACTGTAGTTGCTTTTATATATCATAGTCCTTATGCTGCACCTGCAAAAACTAACACAAAAGGCACATTGTAAGCTGTGTGGGATCTCATGTTTTGTATTTATTGTAGTTATGGCATTATTTTTATTCACCATGTGATATTTTTATTTTTCTGTGGTTTGGGCTGCGTTTGCTGGTGCTATGTGCAGGTGAATTACTGTGCAGCTGTGGAGTGGACTATGTTTTCAGCTGGTATCAGCAGTTCGATGTGGTGCACCTGAGCCAGTGGTGGATATATGTATAAGCACAGTTCTTTACACAACCTCCTTTGCCTGAAAGCTCTCAAACTCAGCGGACCTGAGCAGTTTCTGGCATAGGTCTCTTCCTCCCTCACAGTGTTGATTACCTCTTACCTATTTTTGCCTATAGTAATCTTTCCTTTTGTGAGAGCAGATGAACTTTGCTTTGGTTTCAACACTGTCACCAGCTTTATCCTGGAAACAGGAAAAGTCTCCCTCTCACGTGGTATTGTTAGCTTTTGCTGACTAATCCCCTCTATTATGTACAGATTTTAACACAGACATGATAGGAGGAAACAGTGATTAAAAATTTCAGTCTCTTCCCGGTGTGTGGTTAACTACTGCATTCCTGAAGGCTAAAAATATTGCAGTCAAGTGGTTCTTTATTAGATGTTTATCAGTGTATCCAAATTACTGACTAACATTGTAAATCAGTTTGGGTCAGTTGGTTTAATTCTCTCCCTTTGAAAGTCTGTTTTAAAAAGTCAAAGGGAGCAAGCAGAACTTCACTCCATTTACTCCCTATCTGAAGAAAGGAAGGATTGGTTTTTAGTGCTAAAGTAGAGTGCTTTAATACTAAAGCCCAGCTAGCAGGTTATGGAAAACTGTGTTCCTCTCTTTCGGAACTTTTAATCTGTTATGTTTTCCTTGTTTGGTGCAGGACTGGAACAAACTATGACTTGTTCTATTCCAATTATCATTTTCTCACACCTAAATATTAGGCTCTTAAAAACAAAGTGCTTCATGGAATTTGCAAAGCTGATTATACAAACATATCGCCAGTAGGTGAGGCTTCAGATCAAAAGAAATTACAGCACTCCAAAACAGAGATTTATAATCCTCTGTATTTGGGGAAACTCTTTCAAGCATGTAAAGACCTTGTCAATATGATTCATCAGTTAACTTGGCATGCAGCTGAACAACTTTGCAGATCTAATTTATTTCAAAGTTCTCTATTTGCAACTACATAGACTCCACCTTCAGTGGAACAAATGAGTGTTTGTGATGTAAGAAGGGAGAGCAGAGCAAGGTTTTGGAGACTTAGTGGAGCACAGCTTTGCTTACAAGATTTCTGGCCAAAGAAAAGGGCTTTCAGTGCTGTAGCAGGAAAGTAAAGACAAGAATGTCTTCTGGGGAAATGGATAGGGAGAATAAGAAACCTCTGCCTTCATGTCCTCCCATCACAAGCCACTTCACTAATGCTGTTTCTAACTGTATCCTTATTAAGTGGCAGAGGCTAATGTGCGCTCACCATTTCCAAACAGGTACTCTCCTTTCCTCTTTATATTCAGCCCCTTTCTTCCAGGCTTTCTTGTTTACCTCAGACCACTTGCGTTTATCCCGATGGATTTGCTTGTCATGATATTTGCTTGACTGTTGTACTTGATTTATTGTTGCTGTTGCTGTAAATACATTCTTCAGGGCTTTATTTTTGTTTGCTTGATGGGTTGCTGACCTGGACGTGATGGAACTGGCAACAAGCAGTGTAAGCATGCAAGAAATACTAAACACTGAAAATTAGCACCAAGTTGTCACAGTGCTCTAGTGTCACATCCGCTTCTATTTCAAAATGTAAACCCTTGTGTATAGAATCATTTAGGTTGGAAAAGATGCTTATGGCTGAGTCCAGGCATACAGCAAACTGATGGTGGATCTTTGGGATGTTGAATGGTCTAGAGAAATGGTCATATTCTGCATAGATTGCACATGAGTTCTTTGAACAACAGATGTTAATGCAAATCCCCATGAAAGGCCATGAAGTATAGCCCTGGATGTCTTTGGCAACACCACCACATACTTGCTGCACATAAATGGACTATGTGTTTGGCTCTGGCAATGCAATTACCTGTGGGCAAGAACCTGGCAGATCACTTCTATAACAGCACCCAACCTGGTGACAGTCTGCGCAAGATTTGGTGGTTGGTGTTCTCTCTGACTCAGCCTTGCTGCAAACAAACACCTTTTTTGAGCCAGCCTGGGCTAGTTCCTGCTCTGAGCACCTGAAACCATTCTAAGATGCAGAAAATACAGCAGAACACCCCTCATGGAGCCAGCATCCTTTACCTTGTTTTAGAGAGATTGAGTAAAAGAGAATTTCTCGTTTTGTTGACTCTGGTATTTGCTCTTGCTGCTGGCTGTCTCTTGAAGATACATAGTCCTATGAATTTAATAGATTAAGTCTTAAACCAGTTAGATTACATCCTGACAAAATTGATTATTTTCCTAACAGTTTGGTTATATTTTTGTCCTACAGACAAAGTGACCTCTTGTACACAAGGGTTGTTTTACCATTCCAAGACAGATGCTAGATGTTTCCACCCGACATTTGCCTGGAAAAAGCTCTTCACCAAAATGAGTGAGAATTTCAGGAATAGCTAGAGAATCAGTAGTGACATGTCTAAAGTCAGGATTAGTTAGCAGAAATAGGGGAAATTTGGGCTTGCTTGTATTGCAGTGCTCTAGTTAACTCCAGCTATGGTTTAGAAACTGAAACATAAGCTTGTGTGGGGCAGTTTGAGAAGTTAGCACCCCTGGTCCTGCAGGCAGTACATCTGTGCCTCAGTTCCTGTGTTGTTCACAGCCAAGAGCATTAGCTGAAACTCTGATTTCAGTGTCATAAACTGGGCTGGGAATTGCAGCACCAAGTTGCCACCATGAGTTCTGCCACTGGAGTCAGTCTTTGGGGTACAATGGGCAGCTCTTAAATTGTCAGAGGGAAAGAGGATGATGCTCTGTTCAGTTCCCCACTTGCTGCCCAAGACCTCAGTACCATGATTTTAGACACTTGGAAAGAACAGACCCAGAATGATCTCTTGTCTTTTCTACTGTGGATAGTATTACAGTGCAGTGGTAGGCACCAACTGTATGCATGCAACAGCTGATAAGTGTGCACATATAATCATAGGTCTGTTCTGGGTCCTGTAGAACAAATTCATGACTCCGTATCTCATCTGAGCTCTGAACTATGCACACTGCTTTTTTGCATTGCTGAGAAGAGAGTCTGAAGTGTCCTGGCTAATTGGGCTGGTCACAGCAAAGCCTTTCCTCAGGAAAGGAGGAAACTTCAGCCAAGGTGACAAGAAGGCTATCAGTCTCACTGTGCACACATCTGTAAGCAACCTTCAGGTCCCTGATTTGGGCTGTCTGAAAACATGAACAGCAAACCACCTGATTGCTGGGCTTGACACAAGCCTGCCAGCAGGAGAGGGAGTAGCAAAAGGGGCAGGTATATGCACCCTGAAAATGAAACACTGCTTTTGTGCTTATTAGCACAGCAACATTTCAGTTGCTTGCTTGTCTTAATTTTACCAGTCTTATCTAAAATCCAGGAAGTATTAGCCAATGAGAAGTGAAGACTATGGCAGCACTGTAATAGCAAAGACAGCATTGGAGTAACATGGCTAATCACCTATTTGTTGGAGTCTTACTGTTTATTTTATTGCCGGTCAGTGAACAAAAAGCAGTCATGAGATGTTAATCTCTCTAGCTGTTTAATCTTAACCACCCACTCACCATTGTTCTCCTCATGTGCTTAGCAGCAATAACACCTCTTCCCCTCTTGTAATGACCTCATTTCAAAGTAGTTTCTCTCTGCTTTGGCTTTTAAGAGGTCAGACTGATGCTGTCTGATTTGGAATTAAATTTGGTCAAGTCCTGGCACTGCTCTACTGAATTTGTTTGCAAGAAGGGAAGACTGTTTAGAAGTGATGGATGGTCTAAGCTCTACGAATGAGCCTGTGCTGACTGTGACACAGGCCCTGGAAGGAGAGGTAGGAACTGCTAAATGGGATTGGATAGTGTGTTGCAGCAATCCTGTTCTAAGATTAGAAGTTAGTGAACTAACCAGGGCAAAACAGGTGATGCTGAAGAAATCCATGGCTAAAAAGTTCCTGTGTAAGAGATGTCGCTGTTGATCTTAAGACCCCTCTAGCCTTCTCATCTGACACCATTAAGCCTTCAACTTTGGCTCACATGCCTGGAAAGCCAAGTGGAGGATGCACTGTATGGCCAAGAAGCTTCATCAGTGTGAGCACAAAGACTCACCAGTTAACCTATGATTTTTGGAATGAACCAATATGTGGATTTTGATTGGTTTGAAATGTATCCATAATAGGTCTTTCTTCATGGAGAGCTCAAAATTGAAAGGCCAAGTGTTTACAGCAACTACATTTTATTTTAGACTGATTTTAAACAGGAAGTGATATGTTAAATAGCTGTGAATATGGTAAGCTGAAAACAAGCTTTGAGTCCATGATGACTTTTAAAAGACCCTTGAAATCGCTAAGTATAACCATTCCCAGGCTTTCTTGTATAGTGCTGTCTTTTGGCATCTCCATATATAGGCTCAGTGACTAAGAATCAGCAGGCAGAAGAAGAAAAATAGTATTGCTTCACAAGCATTTATTGTCTTTTTTTCCTTAAGCAGATATTTTGCACTGGAGTACAGGACCATCTCCAAGGCATGGGTTAACACAGCTGTACAATAAGACCATAGTTTGGATGGATATCTATTCCATGGCTAGAAGTAGCTGGGAATCTTCATTTCTGTCATTTTCATACGTAAAGATATCTAATGGAGTTAAACACAGTTCTCAGCAGTGAACACTTCTACTACCCCACTGAGCCCTGAAACTTGTATAGAATTAAGTAGAAAGAATCCTATGGAAACACACCACGCTGTGTGCCTAGGCTTCCAGGCAGAGGAAGAGAGGGATGTGGAAGGAGAGCTGCATGCACCCAACTCGTAACCCAAGGTAGGATTAGTACAAAGATGGGGGTTCTGGTAGCCCATCTAGGAAATGGGGAGTGTTATTGGGCAACACAGCATGAGCATAGCAGAGGTAAACTGTTAGAGACCAGCAAGCAGGGAATGGAAGACAGGCTTCAGTGCTACACTGGCACTACAGGGAGAGGCTTTTTCTTTAGCTGAGGCCTCTAAGTAAGAAAGCAGGGTGATTAGAGGACAGCTGAAGAAAATGGGATCATCCTGACAGGCACAACTCTTGCATCACATGCAGGGAAGCTCATTCCTGCCCCATTCTGGATCATATGTAGGAGCTGCACAGCACTGTGGACAAGGGTAAGTATGCACTCCCTGTTTCTGAAGTGCTGCGTCCTCTCTTCAGCTCCATAAAAGTAGCATGGTGTGTTGAGAAGCAGCAGGGATGTATTAGGAAAATGTAAGCTCTCAACACACTGGCAGGGAAGCAGAAAAGAGGTGGCTAAGGGAAGAGGAGTGAATGTCAGTCTTGGATATAAAAGGTGGGAAGGAAGGAGTGACTGCTAAGATTTAAATACAAAACAAAAAAAACCCAAAACAAAACATGAGTTGCAAATGTATTACCAAAGCTAAGGCAGCAGACATCCATTAGCTCACCTACAGCTAAGTGAGGTACGTGAAGTCTGTGTCTTTATGTCTTTGCTTCCTTTGCATTCCTTGCTTTTGACTCAGTTCCAGGCTTCTCTGAAGGGATTCCTTGTTTTGCTTCTGTACTCCCTGCAGGATGCAAATGTTAATAAATGCAAGCACAGCATGCATGGCTGAATCTATCAGGAGAGATGAGGACTGCATGGCAGATCAGCTTCCCCCCTGCAGTGCAACATGTAATGCATATTGAACTCAAGGTTGTGGGGGAGCCCCTTCACTCGGTAAAATCCAGCCCTGCTGCTGCAATGTCTTAGCTCAGGGGAAGCTGCAGCAAACAATAGACTTTAGCAGATCATGGACAAAGGGAAATGCAGAGCCCAATTCATGTAATGTTAGGCTCATCTGACATTACTGGCTTCTTTAAGAAATCATTTTTTGTTATTTAAATAAAATATAGTTTCAACTTTTTTTTCTTTTAAACCTAAAACTGATAGTAGTGAATGTGTTTTGCAGGGACATAAGCCAGAAGAGTGGCTTCCATGTCTCTGTTTAGTATTCCTGGAATTGACTCTCCAGCTCATGAGTGACACCTCCTGACAAGTTGTTATACAGTTGCCCTTAAAGTCCAGTTTAGGATTGACAGTTATAAATTAGTACTAGCATGAAATGCCTCACGCTAAAACATGCTGAGAAGTGCAGACAAGAAAGGTTTTGTGGGCTCTGGGCAGCCTGAGGTGTGCTCTAGCTGTGACAGTTGGTGCTAGAGTTGCAAAAATAGTTTTACTGGCTTGCGTGAATTCTTCAGACCTGCTTTGCCAACCTGTTGTTTTCCTTTGGTCAATGAGTCCAGTTGCTTGCTGTCTTTTTTAGCAGTCCTTGAACCAGGGTTAGTCTTTTGATATGCTGCTGCTGTCTGGAACTTGGTGCCTTGGGAGAGAGAGAGTCTTGCATCATCTTGAGCTTATACAGTACCACCAGACTTGTTTACAGACCTACTGCATGGGATCAGCTGCAATGCATGGTTGGAGGTAAGGGGTCCCAGCTTCAAATTCTCTAATGCTCCTGAAGTTATTCTCATTTTTGCTGCACTTGGAAATGAAGCAGGGAACGGGAGGGTGACTCTTTCACTGGCCAGTAACATAACTGACCTTTGCAAAAGTCTTGCTATTAATTGAAGCTTAAGAACAAGTGACTGTCAGACATACAGGCTGATTCTACTAGAAACATGCAATCTTACTGTTTACCTCAACTTGAGGAAAATGCTCCCTCTGCAACTGTCATAAACTTGAGGAGCCTGTGCTAGACACTTTCTAGGCTACAATGAGTACCTCTGCTCCCTGCAAGAGAATAGGCACAGACCAAGGTTTATACTACCCTTTCCACATGCAGCTGTTGGAGTTCAGCAGGCTGTGACTTGGTGGCTCTGCTGGGCCAGGCACTGCTGCCCCACATCCCCCTGACCTGGCCTTGTGGGAGTTGGGGTAAAATGTGCTCACTTTGCTTGCAGGCATACTGTGCAGCTTCAGGGGCAGTCAGCATGGCAAATGGATGCAGGGAGAGCTTGAAAGATTGAATCCAGTGTTTCTGGAAGGACAACAATTCATGGATTAGTATGTCTGCAGCAACTATGTGCCTAGCCAAATGGGCAGTCTGTTGTGGTCAGCAGAAATCAAAATAACTGCTTAAGAGGCCCTGGTAGATAAATAGAGACTGCTTTGCTGACAGTTTTTGTCCTGGGTGCTTGATCCACCCAGCTTCTTTAAGTGCCCATCCCCACTGGCCAGGCATTTCAGTTACACGCATCGTAGCTGAGCTGCTGCCTTTTATAGCCATGTGTGTACTGGTGCAGCCTGGGGATTGTGGTCTGCCACAGTATCCTGGCAGCAGCTTGCCGCTCCTCAGCTGTTCATATGGCAGCTCCTGAAATAGCGAGATAACAGAGTAGGAAACTGAGAAGTGGCAGGCAGTCAGGATAGCAACCATTACAGCCATCTCAGGCCAGGATACCCCTTCTTATGAATAAGAATCCCACTAGGATGTGACTCAGCTCCCTAAGTATCTATATATCTTGGTGTAGCCAGTGCTTGATTTTCAAAGAGATCTAAGCCAAGGCTTCAGAACTGATGGAGGATAAAAGGATTCTTCACCAATTTACTTTGATGGGAAACAGGGAACAACAAAAAAAAAGATAACCAGAGATCCACAGAAACTGAATTTTGAGATGGGCTGGATTCCAGCTCTCTGAGTCTAGGACTCTTTAAAGAGGCACAAGCCGTGCTCCAAGAGTTACAGTTAATGAAAACAGTAGATTTAACCTCTTAAACTAATTAGGGCTTTGCAAAATAAACTACCCTCAGTTCCCAAATTCAGCAAAGCATTTCTGTTCCTTTGCCAAAGTGGAAATGATCTTATGCCCATGATTAAAACTAAGCAGTGCTGTTGTCTGAAACAGAAACTGGAGATCCTGATAGCAGTGGTTTATCTTCCTCTTTAGAAAAATTTGTAACTCTGCTATTGTCATGGTTTAAGTCTAGCTGGTAGCAAAGTACCACATAGCTGTTCACTCACCCCCTTCCTTTTCCCCTGCTGCGGGCAGGATGGGGAGTATAACTGAAAGAATGCAAATGCCATGGGTTGAGGTAAGAATAGTCCAATAACTAAAGCACAATACAATACTACTACCACCTATAATGATAAGGGAAATAGCAAGGGGAGAGAATGCAATTGTTCATCACCCACCAACCAACATCTAGCTAGACCCGAGCAAGGATCTGGGCCTTCCAGGTAACTCCCTCCACTGTATGTACTTGGCATGACATGCTGTGGTATGGAACACCCTTTTGGCTAGACTGGGTCAGGTGTCCTGTCTCTGCTTCCTCCCACCTTCCTGTGCCTCACTGGCAGAGCATGAGACTGAGAAGTCCTTGATCAGAGTAAGCATTTTCTAGCAACAACTAAAACATCGGTGTGTTATCAGCATTGCTTTCAGGCTAAAGCTGAAACACAGCACTGCACCAGCTGCTAGGAAGCAGAAAAAAACCTGTTACAGCTGAACCCAGGACAGCTATCTCACGAACAGCAGGGAAGTATCCACAAGTCCACTAGGGACAGGATCTAGGTAAGTGATACGAGATGAACAGAAAGACTGTTTCTGTACTTTCTTTGTCTCTGACTGTGTAACACCAAAATATAAATCAAAGGTAAACACCCCACTACCTCCTCCTCCCCCCCAAAAAAATCCAAAACCTCAAGCAACAACAAAAACACAAGAAACCCCACACAAACCCCCCCCCCCAACCAAACCAAACCCCAAACCAAACCCCAAAAAAACCAAACCAAACCAAAACCCCCAAAGAAACCCAAACTGACAAATAAACCCCACAAACCACCATGGGAAACAGCATGAGTAGGTGGAAAACTTTCAAGAAAACACCACTCCTCTCCACAGTATGCTGTGCACTGAAAATGGAGACTTCAAAAAATATTCTGGGTTGGGAATTCCTAGAGAAAAGGATTCTTGCCCATAAGAAGCATGACAATAAAAATACACAATGTAGTGTCTACAGGAAAAGGAGGGAGAGCTGATCCACCCACTTATCTCAGGAGCAGAGTGGAAGATTCCCCCTTCAACCTAATATGTGAAATGCCCCTACATGGCATCTAGTGGCATTTCTAGTTCTTGACATGGGAAAATTCAACCAAGAGGTTATGGCCAAGGCTGCTCTGATGCATGTAACTGTGAGCTGGAGTGAGTGCTAGCCCTTTCTGGACATTGGATGGCAGTCTGTCATTCACGTTATGGCTAAGCATGACTAAGGAAAACAAAAAATAAACTAAGTGCACCACTGTGAATTACATGTGAATTATCTTTTATACTCTGATTACAATTCCACAGCAACTTTTAATGGTTGCTTGGGAAACATCAATAAATTTTGTGTTACTGAAAATGAAATCTGGGTATTCTGGCCACAAATACTCTTCATTAAATAGCTGGTCCATATAGAATATTTTCTTTTGATTTGAGTCATGAATTTAAGAGTATAATACCTCCCCTGTTTTTTGAAGGGCAATTACATTTACATGACTAAATATCTGCCCGAGAAACTTGTCTTGGACACAGGCAAAGCCCTTGTGAAGCAAGCTGTATCTCCTTGGATCTGCATAGCCCCTTCCTCCATTCCACATTAGTGGTAATCACAGCACACTAGTGGAAATGCTGCTCTGTAAAGCACTATGCCAAAGGCCCAGGAGCTGGGTTACATCTTAGTGTGGTTGTGAGTAATTGGGCTGCCCTTTTCTTGCCTGGCCCAATGTGAGGTAGAGGAGGCGGTTAACAGTTCAGATTTTTGCTCTGTTCAGTGAGAGAAAGTTGGAGCTAGTTTGCTATTACTAATGGGGCAAAAGGGGCAAATGACTTAAAATGTAACATTTTTTAAAAGGCACAAGATACTATAGGATCCAAATGCATTATGCCTTTATGCAGCAGGAGATTCCTTCAAATTCATTGCTCACAGCACACCAGTGTAGGCAGTAGGCTGGTGGGAAAAGAAACCAAGAGCGTACCATTGCTATGGCCAAAGATAAGAGTCACTAGTATTACCAAATGTGGATCAAAAGGGCAGAAGATGTCAAAAAGCATGGGATAGATTCTGCAGCGTGTGTGACACTAGCAATGATGAAAGCCTTTTAAGTATGTTTGGGAATGGGATACTGCTTGAAGACTGGGGCTAAGGTAAGAATTAGCTCCAGGGCAGGGTAGAATTGAAAAGTTTTAACTGGTGAAAATTTCTGCAGGGCTAAGATGAGATCTGGTTAGTAAGGCTGGACAAAGTATCTCCTTTATGTCTACTGAAGGCCTTTTTTTGTCTCCATGTAGTTGCTCAGTTACATTTTTCCGCTGTATCCAGTTTTACATGGACCAAATACACAGTTTCTTTTTCTGGCACCCTGGGGATAATTTCCAGCAAAAGTCCAAGAACAGTACATCAGCCTCTGCCCTTTGAAAAAGAAAAACATTTCCCTGAAGGTCAGCTACCAAAGACAAAGATTTTATGCACCTGCCTTCCTTTCATTACCACTCTGTTTGCTTGGGTTGGCAAAGTCCCACATCAGTGTGCAGGCCAGAAAGGAACCAAGAAGTGTCTGCAGTCAGCCAGACACTGCATTTAAGCCAAAAGAAGCATGCCAGTAAAAAGTCTCCACAAACCTCTAAACCCGGAAGCACCTCATTCAAATATTCTAGGATGCAATGTGTGACTTTCAGACTAAAGATGAAGCAGGGATTTTAGAAGTAGCCCTTATACTGCTAGAGATTTCTGGTCCCAGTGGTGGTGTAAACAAGAAAGCACCAAGAGGCCAAACTCCAGAAGTTAAAATATAGAAAGCACCTTTCCGCCCCTGCCTAGTTTCAACTTCCCTTTTTTTCATGGTTACATTCAGTCTGACCCAATTCCTTGTGTGAGGTGACAAGTAGCAAAGGAGGATGAGCTTGTGACTGTTTTCTGTCTGTTTTTTCTCTGTACTTCTTACTTTTCCTAGGTGCTTTTTTCCCTGCAGGCTTGGCATGGAGAGAATGCCTCCTTCCAAGAGCATGTGTCTCTTAAGAGTCACCCCACGTCTCCTTATGCATGTCCTCATAGCTCCTTTCCTAGCAGCTGCTGCTCTTTCTTAAATGTTTGCAAAGAGGTGCCATGCACTTCTCTGGCTAAAGTTCTGGTGCATGCCTGGCAAGACAAAGTGCATCTTTGGCAGCCAGATGACAATCCCAAAGGAAAGTGCTAACTTCATGTAAAATTCACAGTCATACCTAGACTGTGGTCTTGAATGCTATCTGAATTCTTGTATTCTGCTGTAACAAGGAGATGTGTGAGCTTATTGTACTGATGTTGCCAGCTATCAAGCACATATTCTCAACCACTGCTGGTCTAACAATAGTAATTGTTTTTCACAGAATGAAGTTCCTTTCTTTATTAGTATGGGAGAGCCGGAATAAACAGGAGCTACAATACACCCATGCACAATAAGATCTGCAAGCAATTAACAAGTGTGCTGCACTCTGCAGCTTTGATACACACTCTCAAGACTAGCAGCAGGAATGAAGTACTCCATGGATAACTATAACTGCACATGTAGGCTTTATACCTTGTTATTGATGCTAAAAGACCATCCACAAGGCTCTAAGCTATTGTGAGATGTGAGAGGGAAATTAAAGTTCAACCATGTTTCCTCTAAATGAGACAAAATAATCCATATGTGGATCACATTCCCAGAATGCAGCCCAACACATTACATATTCGACCAGTCCACATAGGTAAGAGAGATCTTCACTCAAATCCGTATTAGAGATGAGGAAAAACTGATAAATCACTCACCTTTGCGGAACTTTGACAGTGTGTTGCTGAGGGCCTGTAAATCTCTAAGATCTCTTCAACAGGAATGCTGTTCTGTGAAGGGAGGTAAGGAGGCTCAGCTCTCAAAAGTAGCATTATTTAAAATGAATGTAGGAAATCCAGCTCATATCTCTTTCATTTCATCTCCTTCATGTGAGCTCCTAGTATGGTTCATGCTGCTAGTACAGATCTATTGAGATCTGGTTCTGAAACTTGCTCACTGTTTTGCACTTGGGCAAGACAACGTAAGTAGCCTATACACACACACAGATCACCTACCAAAACTGCCTATTTTTAATTTTTTCTAAGGCTGAGCAAAACTTAATGGCTACCTGATAAAAATGAAACAGATTGGTAATATTTGCACTGTCTGTATGCTGTGCTTTCAATGAACACAGGCATTCAGGATACAAAGAGTGTTCCTAAACAGATGGCATAGAGCAAAAGGTATTTATATCTTTCTTGCCTTCTTACCATTAATATTCCAGCATATGAAGATAATATCATAGCTTCTCTCTCAATTCGGTTGGGATATGCGTATCGGTTGTGAGCCGCAAAATTCCTGTATGGTGTTTTAAACAAGAAGATTATTAGCCTGGTATTATACATGCAAAAAGTAGTCCTGAGCCTGATTCACTGCTGCTTTTACTCCATTTTCACACTGGTGTAACCCACTGCAACAGCGGGACCTTAGCTTTGCAATACTCACATTTTCTCTCTTGTCAGTGCAGTCTGAACATCCAAGTCACGTAGCCACAGCAAAGCAATGCTGAGGGCTAAGTTGTAATGGACCTGGAAAGACAGAATAACATTGTGTTTTATTTTACTGTAATTGCTTAACTGAGGGATGACAGAAAGACCAGAGAAATGCAGGGAAATGTGAGCTGGAGCCCAGTATTGTCTCAGCGACACTGGGTACCTCACCAGTTTTAAGACACTTGCTGAAGTTTGAGGGGTTTTAAACATATCAGGGAGGCTTTCTCAGCTTAGCTGAAAGACATCTGGTTATACATAGACAGCTCTAGTTCGTGAAGAATTCCCTTTGGTTAGTTGACTTGAATGCTCCCTGTGGATAAGCTTAGCCTTCCTGAAAAATCAGCAAAAGCCTGAATTATATTGGATACATTACACCAGGATGCTATTCACAGCCAGTCTCTTTTGATACTCATTACAGTGATAGGCTTTTACTAATGACTGTAGGAACAGATTATTTGGCTGTACCAAACAGCCATCCTTCAGAGTTCTCAGTAGCCATGCAGTTAAAAAGGATTAGAAGTAAGAAGTCTGGTGATTACCATGTCATCTAGAAAAGTGGGCTGCCTTTGTCCTCTTGGGTCGAATTCATTTTCTTGTAGTCTGATGCCAACATAATCTCCCCTTAAAGAAAGAAAATAACTCTAAATTACAACTGGTTCTAAGCAATCCAGTGCATAAGAAATACAACAGATTAAACCTAGTGCGAGACCGGGGCTAAATTCGCTACGATTCAGGGCTAGGAATCTGCTGCGAGAATTCTCACAGACACCTCCTAAGTAGGAAAGCTGTTAATTTTCTGCATCACTGCTAATATTAACTTCATTTAACCACACTACTGTCTTCCACAAAGGCTCCAAAATACAGGAATAAGTACAAATATGAATTAAGTATTTAAAGTCTGGGGACTCACAGAAGGATTTCACTACATGGCAAAGAGACTGAAAGAGATCCTTCACTTGTGCTTGTTCTTCTCATTCAGGAGCGGTCTGATTTTGCAATTTTTCCTCAGACTAAATACTACTGATCCATCCAAGCAGTGGGCACAGGACTCGCATGGAATAGATGGGACATTGCTTTCATCCTCTAGGAGTTGTCTGCTGGGTGCTTCTGAATTGAGAGCGTGAGATCCTGACACGTGAACTAGGAGACACCGCACAGCAGCTGCACTGGCTGCATGGCAAGGGAGGAACTCTGCACCTCCTTGGTCACTCCCACTGACATAGAGCAAGTTCTAGGCTGTGACATCTCTACTGTCACACATGCAGTCAAGTGTCACACTGCAGACTGCATTTGAGAAAATTAAAAACATCTCAAAGGAAGTCTGTTCCTACCTCCCAGCAAGAAAAGACTAAGGTTTTCGAGTTGTCATCCAGCTAGGTCATGCAACACTTTGAAATAAAAACAAGTCTATCTCAGATGCAATGAAGGCAGTTATGTGCAGTTGCTACTTACAGGAGTTTTTCGACCTCTTTCTTCAGGCGTTTTCTTTCCATACTCTAGCTCCTGTAACAGATGCTCAGTGGGACCTAGGAGAGAGAAAAGTGTATCCTACCAAAATATCTCTGTCAGTAAGCAAACAAGAATCATAGCTAAAGTGTATGGGTCACTTGGAGACCCCCTGCAAAAATCCATTTAAACTCATTTCCTAGGTTGGATTACAATCGAAACTGAGAAAATCTAGTCAAGAAAGAGAAGCCAACACGCAAAACACTGAAACTGAGGGTAACGAGTTTGGTAATGGGAAATGGGCAGAATGAGCCCATTTAAAATAAGGATTGATCTGAGTGTCAGCTTGCAGGTTGCTGGCATCCTCATGACATTCATGTATATTCTCACATATAATGCAATCTATTAATCTGCTGCTTCTTCTGAGTTTCTTAGCACATGGTTTGCTCTTGACACTGTATGTGTATTAATGACATCTATGTGGTAAAAAGAAGGGATGAACTGGAAAGAGGAAAGAGTGGAAGAGATAACAGCTGGCCTGACAGGACACAGCAAAGAGAGAAGCTGGCACCTGACCCATCAGTTTATTGTAGTATTAAAGTGCAGGCTTCACTCCTTTGCTCTATTATGCACAAAGTAATAATATGTCTAGTAAGATCTCTGTGTTACTGGATATTGTCCCCCTATTATCTCTCTCATACATGTATACAAGAAATCACACACTACCTGTGTCAACTCTCAGAAAAGGCCTCAGGATGTGGGTTTGGAGCCTCTGACTTCAGGTATCTGTGAGGAGGAATTCCCTCTTGATGTTGCTGTTCCTTTCTTGCCTCTGCCACTCAGTTTGTATGCCAGGGTAATTACACTATGGCTTCACACCGGACTGTAGATTTCTCCTGTTGCTTAGAAACAATGCTGCTGAGCTGAGCCAAATTAAAGGAGAAACAAAAACCAACAAACAAACAACAACATAGAAAAGGTTAAGCCTGCACTTTCTGGTTGGATTATCAGTTTCAAGCTAAATGATCCTTTTACACTGCTAGGCATTGAGTTTCACTGCTGAGTGCCTAGCTGGAAACAGAAGACTTGCTAACAGGAGAGGCAGAGGCTATTCACTATGCTTTCTGATGGTTCTAATTGCTTGTAAAAGACACTGTCAGCTTCCACTGTTCTAGCATTCCATTGTACAGAACAAAAAAATAGACCTGATACCTCCCAAGAGCCCACCTGGGGTTCCATTTGCAGTGTTTATATCATTTCACAAGGATCCTGCTACTTGTTCTTTTATCAATGTTATGGTTTTGTTTACAGCATTAGAAGAAATTCCAACATGACTTACTAAATCCTGCTGTTGGCCTTCCAATGAATGTGGGGCACATTCTGCACAGGACTGCTGGTAGCAAATGCATCATGATACCTAACAAGTTGGTGAGAAGCAACTGGATTTTGTAGATTAGGAAGGTGTGCAGACTGTACTTCTGAATGGAAAGAGCTGTCCACCTCCCTGGGAATGTACTTCTCATGTTAACTGGTTACCTAATAAACAATAGGAATGGGTTTATGAGATATAATCACAATATTGCCTTTGTGATGGTTTAAGAAAACAAAAGTAAATGCACTATCATAAGACATAAGATGTTTTCCAGGAAAAAAAAACCTACTTGGTATTTACAGAATTTGTGCTGTGCTTTCCCAGCTCAGATTTACAGAGTTAGTGCTGTGCATATGCCTAGGAAGGTGCAAAAGGTAACGGTGGCAGACATGGTTCTGCCACCTACCATGTCTTTACCATAGCAGTGGAAAGCCTGGTGGGTGGCCACTGAGGGAGAGATGGAGTTTGGGAATTACTCCTCCTTGCAGCATTTGATGCTTATGGTCATTCTCATTAATCTATGTCAAAATGAGCACCAAGTTTAGCACTACCCCTCCCCCCTCCCCTTTCATTCCAGCTGCAGGTTTTATAATAAAGTTCAATTCGATTTCTTAGGGCACCTGCTTGGTGAGCTTCATAGCAACCCTGTGTCCAGAGCTACTGCTTCTTTGCGATGAGAAATTCAGATCTACTGCCTGCCTTTCCTCCAGTTACACCTACTCAGGGTTTATCTGCTGGTACGGCCAGGTGAGTATGAAAAGTGACCTTCACAAAGTGAACACAGCCATGCCAGGACTCCCCCAAAGTCCTGCTAAGAGAACCTCCCTCCTGTTGTGTGGCAAGGGTGATACCCTGATGAAGATAGGGACTTCAACCCTGTGCAGAGCCCTGGGGTGAGCTGCCCCCAGCTATTTCCCCCAAAGCAAGAAATGCTCGTGTATCATTGCATAGCAGCGAGCGGGTGGTGGCGCTGTGTTTGCGCTTTTCCGGCGGCAGAGAATAGCAGCCGCTAGCGGATACCTGCGGAAGAGCTGCGCCAGCAGGCATCAAACTAAGTCCCTCCCCATTCTCCACTGATTTGCAGCTCAAGACCTTCTTAACCACAAAGTATTGCCTCGGCAGTCAATAGCCCTTCATGGTTTTTTACTCCCACAGACCTGCCCAATCACTTTTTAAAACCCGAGTAATTGACATCTGCAAAGATCTCCAGTGTTTAAACAGGGCTGCGTGAGAAAGTCCCTGGTTTTAAGTAGTTCACTGTTAATTTAATTTGCTGACAGTGTATTTCATAAACTCGGTAAACTTTGCAAGTTTAGGGCCCTCAAACTCTGGAATTTGTCATTCATGGAACACAGAATACACATTGGAGAAGGATACTTAAGTCTTTTCCCTACACAGTAGCACATTTAATGAGTCACAGGTTCCCCAGAGCAAGAAATGAAGCAACACACAGGTCTGCGTGTCTGCTGCATTGTTATCCACTGGAGACCCAATCTTCTGGGCTGGTATGGGGGTGTGTTTTGCCAATCTTCTATTAAATTGGAAAGAAATACATTTAATTATTTGCATTATTTAATGATCATCACCAAATATATTAATAAATACCACATAAAATAGGATTATGGCATAGGACTCTTGCAAAGGCCTACCATCCACATGCCTGCGGCAGCAGGTAGAAGTGCTTTTACCACCCTTATTCGTACTGCAAAATCCCTCTGAACCTCTATTGTGAAGAATAGGGTTGTAAATGAGCAACCTCGAGGATGTTAGGCTTTGTTAGCAACTATAGAGAAAAGGAAATTACTAAGATAAGCTTTGCCAGAACCCTCTGGTGGTTACTGATATGACAACAATCCTAAAACAAAGTGATGAAGGAACAGTTATCAGGGGTCTGAAAGCCCATTACCACATTTTTGTGTGTATACAGGAGGTATTCTCTAACAGTACGAGGCAATGTATGTAATCTAATGAATATGTATGTTAAACGACAATACAAGCACAGACTGGTTGATGCCTGGGAGAGACACCCTTGGAGGGGTGATCCCCCGTGTCTCCTGGCACCACAATAAAGAATACCTGTTTGTCAACTTTGTTGGAGAGTTCCAGGAGTTTTCTCCGAATCAATTGCAAATTACTGTTCCCCTGCTGTTTACAAAGGTATTGTAAATTATTTTTCCTCGCATGTAATTTCCTTAACAGAGTTAACATCATCATGTCTGCAGATGCAATGTCAGCTTCCTGAGGACAAATTCAAACGTGTCTGGAAAGCAAAGCATTAACTTGGGCTGAAATGTACATTACTTAAGAAAAAATAATCCTTTTAATAGACTGTAAAATGCCACCTTCTCACAGGTGAAAGCTGCAAGCCAGGTGCTAAATTCTGGGGGCGAATAAACTCTTAACTTTTGGGCGAGATTGGTCCATCTCAACAACCCCAGAGCTTTTCAGAGGCGTTTCAGTTCCGCGTGCCTGGGCTAAGGCGGCGGCGGCGCCTCAAGAGCACGGCCTCGCAGCCCGGAGCCGGCACCCAGCGCCCCGCTCCCCCTCAGCCATCAGCCCGGTCAGCCGCGGCCCAAAATGGCGGCAGGGCCTCACCCGGAAGCGCGAGTGCCACGGGCTCCCCGCACACGCCAGGGAGCCCACGCCCCGACGGCCGGGGAGGGAGGCATCGTCCCTCGCCCCGCCGCAACCGCCTCTGGGGATGGGGAGCGTGTGCGCGGCGGGTCCCGTCCCTCCTTTCCCCAGCGGGACAGCCGGCAAGCACCAACACCGACCGCTCCGCCGCCATTCCGCAGGGCGGGAAGAAGCGAGGGGCGGGCCGCCGGCCATAGCGGTTGCATTCAAAAATCGCCTGGCGGGCAGATCGGTTTTCTTCCCTCTTTCCCCTGCTCCGGCCGCGGGAGGGGCAGCCGCCCGGCGGGGCTCGCTGCGCCAGCCCGCAGGTGAGTGGGGGGAGTCCGCTCGCCCCGTTTCGCTCCCTGCCCGTGCTGAGGGGCCGCCGGGCGGAGGGGCCGGCTGCCGTGCCCGGGAATGGCTGGTTTGGGGCGAGGTGCGGAGCGGAGCCGTGCGGCTGCGGCCTCGGTCCGCCCCGCAGCGGCGGCGGGGACAGTGTGAGTCGTGGCCGGTAAGCGCTTGCGGAGGGCGAGAATGCGGGTGCTAACCTTGCTCGGTGTCGCTCTCTGCAGCTATGGCATCTCGGGAGGCTGCCGAAATACTCTTCAGCCTGAGTGGTGTAAGAGAGCGCATGAGGGAGAAGAAAAAGGGTGCCTTGAAGACGGCGAAGTTGAACGCCTCGATTGCATCAAAAATCAAAACCAAAATCATTAGTGAGTGTATTTTACTTTGCTGGCAGCTACGTCAGTTTATAAATATGCCTTTGGCTGTGGCTTTCATCCAGAGTTTATGTTTAACAGCTGCTTCTCTGCCTGTGGGTTTCTAGTGAATTGGGTACCCTGCAAATGAGTGTCAGGTACCACTTGAGGTGCCCAAAAGTATCAGAAGTATTTCTGACTGGTATGTTTAACATAGAATCTTTGGAGCAGCAGCTGGGGCCGTTACCTTCTGCTTGGCAGCATCTCAGATGGCATTGGGCAGCTTTGCCTGGGTAACTGAGTCCTCAGGATCCAAACAGCAAAAATAATAAGTGTGGAAAGTATTTTAGAGTATCTGTCATCCTGTGCAGAACCCAGCCCAACTTTGATTTGGTTTTATGGGCGAAACAATGGCATGGTAGTGAATGAAATAATTTGGACTACCTTGAAAAAGCTAGGCATTTCTGTTACTTATTTTGAAATTAGGAAGCATGGATCTAAACCTGCTTAAGGGCTTCTGTGAAGGAAAGTGAGGGTGGGGGGTTTATCCTTTTTGGGTGGAGATGAGGACTCAGAACTACAGGACTTGTTCAAAGTCAAAAGCATATATTTCTAAACTTGGCACATGGACCACACCATCTTTTATTAAGAATTGAAGCAGTAGCTTGCTGAGCATGACCCACTCAAGATAGTGTGTCTGTCTGAAATGACGCAGGTTATTATTAAGCTTTTCCTGCTGTTCTCTGGGGACTTCTATTGCTGGAAGGAATTATACTGCTGACTCTGTGTGGGGCTGTTGAGTTATAGGGATCTGAGCCTGACAGAAGTTATTCTGGGAAGAGGAAGAAGTATGATAACGGAGGAGGCAGGGATGAGGCTGATTCTGTGTGATATTTCTCTGTCCCTCACAGACAACTCCTCCATTATTAAAGTCTCCTTAAAGCACAACAATAAAGCACTGGCCCTAGCCCTCAATGGGATGAAAGCCAACGTACAACAGCTCACGCAAGAGAAGACCATCTTACAGAAGGAGGTAGAGGAGTGCCACTTCCAGAATGCAGTGCTGCGGCACAAGCTCTCCTTCATGGTATGGCACTAACAGTGCGTCTGGCATTGGGAGGGGTGGTAAGCAAAGTATGCAGTGCTGTCCTCTCAACCTTGGGAGGAGTGAGCTGTCACTGCTTGTTCATGCCCTGCATATGAAAAATGTCACCATTTATTTGCTTACTTTTTCTTCTAAGCTGTGTTCTCTCTCCAGAACGTGGCTTGCTCTGGTTGCCAGCATCCTTGTTGTAATAGATGTTTTGATTTAATGTCTTTATGGTTTTTTTCACTCTTTGTTACCTCAACGTAGGATAATGCCATGAAAGAACTTGAAAACATTATGGCTGCAGTTAAGACAGCCCGGCTGTCTGAGGTAAGCCATGGGAAATATGAGCACACTGCTCTGGGAAGGGATCTGGGTTTGTCTCTGGCTTTTGCTTTATCTTGCCTGCTTACTTCAGTGTTTGATGCTTTAACTGTTTTCTTGGCTTGCTTGAATTGTGCTGGTTACACCTTGATTTTTAGCTTGGTGTTAATGGTTTCCAGGGTAACTTTTGTAGAAAAGACTACAGCATATTTCTATCCCAAGTTGTCTTCCTTGAGGTCATTGGCTGTATTTGGCTAGTAGGCTCTTCTGCTATGACAAATTGTGACTTCTGGGTTGTTTTTTTTTTTTTTTTTAAGTGTTGCCATATAACTTGGGATTGGGGATAGGACGCTTTCCATATGTCCTGTCTTGTGGGTGGGAGGGAAAATATTCCTGCTTCTTAGTCTCAGATTATCTGAACTAGTTTAACTTCATCCTTAAGCCTGCAGAGACAGAATCTGTATTATTATACAGAACTTATTCTGTAATTTGTGCCATTTTAGATGGGAGAGGGTCACTAGCAATATTTGATATACTTTCCAGGGTGAAACTGAGCTTCTGCTGGTTCTGTCCTGGAGCTTGCATGGGGAATCGCAAGAATTTTAAACCATTTTTCTGTTTCTCACTTTTCAGGTCAATACAAGCTCTGCACCCTTGTGGAATGGCCAGAAGAGCAGCATAACTGAAGATAGCTGGACCAATGATATCGCAGATGTTCAGCTTGTGAGGTGGGCCTTAAAATGATATCACTAAATTTGTCTTGAATTTCAAAATGCTAAATTTACTGTTCTGTTTTTTGTGCAGAGTTGTCTGTTTTACATGAGAGGCCTTCTTTACCACCACTGCTTGATCTTTTCCCTTACTTTGTGCCTTTCTGTTGTCACTCTTTGTCTTACTTGTTCTAATGCCAGGTCTGTGCATACACTCGTCCTTTTTCACTCTTTTTTTTGAAAGCACATTTCTTTTAGGTGGTTTTTGCTTTGTACCTGCTGAGCACTGCAAGATCTCGAGTGAGTGCCATAGCTGGCTGCTTTGGTCTTTGTTACATACAGAAGATTAATAGTCTTCTGCTTGTATGGTGTAAACTTGTGTTTCAGAAAGAATGTCAGAGCAGGATGTCTTAAAATACGTATGAAGTTCCATTGCTCCTCTGTCTCATCCCCCTTTTGAACACCAGGGAGCCCTTAAGGCTGCCTGCATACATGCATCTCCAGGCAGCCTTGTTGGTGTTCTGCAGTGAGGTGAACCTGTGCTTACAACCTGTGTACTGAAAGGCCTTCCTTGTTGCCTCAGTGTACTTTTCTCCTGCTTCTGGGTCTGCAGCAGTGTGCCTTCCTTATGAGTTGTGCATACAGAAAATGGGAAATCTGTCCTGGCTGTGCAGTGTGTGTTCTGCAGCACTTGAAGCCTTCAGAAATGTATTTCAGTAACTCTTGAAAGCTGTAGCTGTTCTGCTGGATTCTGGGGTGTCATGGCTATGGAACATCTCTGTTACTGTTCTTCCTTCCCACCAGGGCTACAGGGATGCCAATGAGGGTGCCCATTTCCAAGCCATGTGATGGTTGCACTTCCATAGCAGTACAGACATCCTCACTAGATTTTCTGAGTCATGCTTCTAATGAGTCCCTGGAAATTGTGCCTATTGCCTCCAAACACACTTTGCCACCAGAGCCTGCTGAGAAGCTGCAGTCCCCCCAGGAAAAGAATGAGAAGAAGATCACTGAAGCAATGGACACACAAGAGGTTTTTCTTGGTTCTTGCATCTTTGGAGGTAAACCTGTGTCTTCTGCTGTTCTTCTGATGCGACTTTGTATGTTTGTGTTTAGAAATTAACATAGTGCCATAGCTCCAGTTAACTCTTAACTATCACTCCAGCAGCTTCTAATGACTGTTAGGAACTACATACTTCAGTGATGCTGCTATCACTATAATTACATGTATCCCAGAGTAGGATGTCTTGCTTGGTGGGGATATTTTGGCATATTTGCAGTTGCTTGAGATTGTGCATAGCATAGCGTCAGCCAAGTTGGAAAAGACCTTCAGGCCTAATTCTGAGTAATAGGCACTGATCTTACGTAAGATTTTCAGAAATTTCTGAAGGTACAGAATCTAGCTGCACATCTTCTGTTCCTTGTGGATTTGCCATATAAATAACTCTTGTACAGATGACGAGCATTCTGAAATATTAGGGCTGGTTCAGGGGCCTTGCTTCCAGCTGCCTTTCTGTTCTGAGGGGAGCCAGCTGAGAAATTCTGTTATACAGTAAGCTTGGGAAGTCCCTGTAGACGCAAAATCATGCTTTTTCTATGCTCTGGGTTTGTGGCAGTGTATGGGGCATGGTGTTTAGTGATATGGGAAAGCTGGTATTTGCCTGCTGCATTGCTTAGTTTTAGCAATGAATTTCGTCTTTCCAACAGAGGCCTTTTGCAGCACAAAAAAAAATCCCAACAGTTTGCCAGCACTTCCCTTGGAAAGTCATTCTTTTTCACATGAGAGCGATGAGATAGCAAAACATATGTTGGATCGTCTCTCACAAGGACACGTTACTCAGAGAAGAAAGTATTACAGCCTGATTACAAGCAGCACTCCATCTTCTGGTGAGGATGTCTTCCCACCTGTCAGTTCCACTCAGGCAGCTGAATGCGGTATCACACAGGACAGCAGCAGCTCCAGGAAGAGCAACGCAGGGCCACACCTGAAATCTCCCAGCTCCCTGGCTTCACCTGCTCAAACTACTGTTACTCCTGATAGAAAGTCTTTGGGCAAAGAGATTTTCTGTGATCAGCCACAGCATAAAGAAACTGGGTGTGGTGTTGAAATGTACCCCACATACAGCAGAGTCCCTGAGTTTGTTCCTGTGAAGGTTAAAAACAAAGGTAATTGTAAAACTGGTGAGAAAAAACCTGGTAAGAAAGCAAGTATGAGAAAAAAAACCCCAAATGCAATTACAAAAAAAGGAGAAAGTAGTCCTGATAGATCTCAAGGTGAAGAAAGTGCTCAAGATACTAAGAAGCATCTTCAGCCAAAAGTTGCAACACGTCCTAGTGAGTCTGAAGTTTCTGAAATGAGGCAAAAAGGTTGCATGGAGGCTTTTGACAGAAACAACACAGGCTGTGGTACAGAGCAGCATTCCTGCTTTCCTGCTGAAGTCTTCCGTTCCAGGAGAACATATGTGGTGAATCCAGCACAGCTGCACAGTCCTGAAAGTAGTGACTTACTCCAAGAGGTTAAGAAGGATACTACGTTTGAGATCCAGCAGATGGAGAGCTTGCCAGGAAACCCAGTTTGTACCTTCTCAAGTCTTGAAGCTCCCCTGGATGATTCCAGTCTGCAAAATTCACTTTTCTTGAGGAAAGAGACCTCGAGTGCCTGTGCTTTGCAAGAGGACTCAAGTGTGAGCACAAAGAGCATCAGACAGAAAACCAACAGAAGAACTAGAATTATTAGGCAAAGAGGTGACTCTGAGGAAGAGAATCTGCCGAACAGTGTGAAAATAGCAGAGGCCAAAGCTGAAGAACAGCCTAAAAGAAATCAGACAAGCAGAAGGAAGACTGTCAGGAAAGGCAGTTGTCATGATCAGAGAAAGGAAGTTGATGGTTTTGGCCTATGTATTGATGTTCAAGGAGTAACTGAGGAGGACACAAAGGATTTACAAAGTAGTCTTAAACATAGCAGGAAAACTTACATTGTCAGTCCTTTGGATCTTGCAGAAAACTTGGGTTGTGTCCAGACAGGTTTTGAAGACAGTGACACTGTACCTCCCAGGTCTGTTCCTGGGAGCAAAGCTAGCAAAATCCCCAGAGCTGAGAGGATGGTAGCTGCTCAGAACAAGAAAAAGGGCCTTCAAGAAAAGGGGCAAGCTGAAGTTGACAACAACATGAACACTTCAGAAAAAGAGTCCTGTCCCAAACCAAAGCTTCAGAGGGAGACCACAACCTCTAGACCTCCAGAGACTGATTCCCTGGCCAGACGAAGTGATGGTGCCAAAGTGCTCATTGCAAGTTCAGCAGAACTTGCATCCAAGCAAACTGTCCTGACAGGGAAGATTTCCTGCATTAGAGATCTGCCTGATCCAGATGCTTACTTGGAGCAGCAGGCAAATACAGACCTTTCACGCAGTCTTAAATCCTCCCATGTGACCTATTCGGCAGCTTTGTCTGTCAGCTCCTGGCTTACAGATGCACCAGTTTCCAAGAGCTTAAGTACTGAGGGCAACACAATGCCAGAGAAATCCTCTGTTTGGCTGGAAAGCTTCCTGGTATCTAAAGGAAAAACTGCAGAGGAAATACCTGGGGAAAGAAGCCAGGTGAAGCCAAGTTGTCAGAGCTCATCTTCACAGGAACCTGGTAGGTACCAAGCTGGGAAGGGGACCTGTGTTTGAGATAAGTGCCAAAAATTCATGCAGCAAGTGCTTATATTTTTCTTCCCCTCCACTTTTTTGAGAGTTAAGGATCAGTGACCAATACTCTTCCGCTTGTGCTGGCCAGTCATTTCTGTGTCTGCATTTGCATCTAGTTTAGCAGCATTCCTGTAAGAATTTCTGTTCATTTATTCATGTGTGGATATTTGGGGAAAAAACTAGGAGTACATGCTATGAGTTGTTCCACCAGTCTTGTTATCTACAGGGCATGCCTATCAAGTTAGAAAATCAATTACTCAAAAGCAGTTGAAAAGTATAATTTGATACTGTCCCTGCCTACTGAGTCTGTTACTGGGGCATGGAACATGATGAATAAGGTAGGTTTTCCATCCAGAGTGCTTAGTGCTGTGAAGTTTCAGTCTTTATAGCTCTGGTGGTATTTTTAAATAGAAACCCATTATCAGAAGCTACCTAAATTCTCTTGGTGTTGGGTTTTCTGTGTGTGTGTTGGTTTGGAGGTTGTTTTTTCCCATTGTTGTTTTTGGTTTGGTTGTTTTTTTAAGAAGAAAGGATTTGGAGGGTGTCCCCCTTTGGCTGGTAATAGTAGTTAGGCTGAGCCTTTTTGGGAGATTGCTGTTATTGGATATTCTGTATAGAGTTGCTTTGTGGGGTTTTTCCTTCATGTAATTGTTGACAAATGGGCCTGTTAGTGAGCTGCACTTTTTAGAGAGGGAGGAAGTTTATTCTCCTGCCCTCCCCCTTTTGGCAAACTTCACTTTGAAATCCGCAGTGAACACTTGCATGGCCCTGTGTCTTGATGGAAATCTCAGTTTGTGTGCCATAAGCTTGCTTTCTCCTCCAGGCTGTATGCTCCTGGACATTAGAACTATCATTTTTGTATATTTTTAATACTATGCCAGGGCACAATGATACTAGCAGTATTAGTGACCTGTATTTTTACAGTGAGGAACCTAATCTGACTTTTGAGGAGGAGGTCTGGGATTCCTAGACAAAAATGGTCTCCTGGTTTAGAAGGAACATGACCAGATTGAGGATTGTGCAGTGTTCAGAGAAATGTTGTAATGCAGCACTTCTCTGTTTGGCAGCTGTATTTATTAGGATATCTGGAGATTATTTGGAAACATTCTGATCAACACCTGTGTGAATGTCTCCCCTTGCAGCGACCAGGCCACTGCAGGACTTGACCAATGCCAGCGCTTTGTCTTCCTCTAGCTCGGAAGAAGCAACAGGGCGCTCATCCAAGCGTAAATGGGAACCAGGCTGCTACAAAGAGCCAAAACTGAACAGGTTGGGCTTTAAACTATTCCTTCCCATGACTGTTCCCATAGTACAACTCCTGCTCTGCTGTCCTGTGTTTGCTGTCTAGGGCTGGACCATCTGTCACTTAGTTTAAGTTCCTCTTACCCTTCATATTGCCGTGATCCTCCTCTTCTACCACAGTGTGGTTAAGCCAAAAATCTACATTAGCACACATGCATGTGCAGGCTTCTGGTATCAAGCTACTAAAGATGGTATTTCCTTCACTGAAATAAGCACGTTTTGGCAGACTGCATCTGTGGTATTCCAATAGTAATGAGGGGTAAGCATGAGGATAAAATACAGCCTAAATAAAGACAGCTAAACAAAAGCTGTGTTTCACTTGCCATTCTATGATATCTAATGTTTTATACAACTAAGTAATATTTAAATTTTAATGTTTGGATTGTGTTTCAGTGAAGGAAATGCTAGGCTTTGAGGAGGGTTTTTCCCTGTGAGCAGGCTGTATCTCTATTTGCTGCTTCTGGCAGATACAAGTACATGAACAAGTAGCTGCATCTCTTCCCTAAGAAGCTGTAGATTCAGTACATCCAATGGCTAGTGTACAGAATCATTTAACTCCTAAAATGATGACTTTGTTGTCATGCTACTAGGTAATACCATGGGGTTTTTCCCTGAAAGGTGACACAGTTTGAACATGCTATGAGGAGTTGGTTATACTGGGTCAGAAAATACTCTGTACTGGTCCAGCTGTTCCTGTACAGGACAATGAACAAACTGTACTGCTCAGTCATCTTATAGTGGAAGCATTTCATTAAAATCAGAAGCTTTAGAGACTGAAATCATACACTTGTTCAAGAAATACTTGATGGTTCATTCTAACCCTTTTGGTTCTGCAGCAAACTGAGGCAGGGTGACCCATTTACAAACACAGAGTTCCTCAACAACCTTCCCAGGAAAACCAAAAAGAAAAGAACTGCAAAAGCCAAGGAAATTATCAAGAAGATCAAAAAAGAAAAAGAATAGTTTCCTGAAGGAAGTGCCAAGGCAGCCAAGCTAATAACAATGGGAGGAGACATGGAGCCAGAAGTGAAAATTTTGGGTGGACAGGCAGCCCCCAAGCTCTTAGATGTGCTGCATGTCTTTGCTATTGTATAGCTTTTTTTTTAATTCTAAATAATACTACTAATAAAGTGGGTAGTGTAAAAAGCTTCGTGATGTTTATTCCTCATCCTTCACCTTTGAATCCTTGTCTGCAAAGTCTGTGTGTGCAAGTGCTTGTGGCACCACAGCCAGCTAACAGGCTCTACGCAAACCTGGGGCAAGTACACCTTGAAGGGCTGATCTTCCAGGGCTTCTTAAAGGGTATGAAAGGTTGCAGCAGCCCAGGCTTGGATGGCCTAGGTTCCAGGTAGAGCAGTCCACTGGAAAGTCAGGTTTATGGTTGTGACTACTGAAGCCTTGGACAGCCCTGTATTAGTAAAGAAAAAGGGAACATGCCTCCTTGGAAGCAGGAAAGGTGTTCCTTCTTTCTCCATGGCAGAACAGAGAGAGGGGTGCTCTGTTCTTATGACTACTTATGACTTACTGCTTCTCCCCGTACAGACAAGTGTTCTGTCTCTCCTCAGCACTTCAGCAACATTCATCAGTTCATCAGGATAAAGTGGGTCTTGTGCACTGTAGGTAGAGTGCTCCAGAAGATGGAAACTTTGTTAGTACTGAGGGAAAGTAGTGTCATCCGCAGTCAGGTAAATGCTGCTGCTGTATTGCTAAGTCATTAAAGCAAACAAAAAGTATAAATGTAAAAATACCCTCCTTTATTTATTCAGTTTCCTGAAACATACTAAGCTTTTTCTAGTACTCTGTCACTCTGAAATGGTAAGTAACAGAAATTGTCAGAGGTGCTGTTGTAGTATGACTTGCCTGAGTGTGCCACAAAAAGTAGTAGCTCAGACTTTTTAACTACTGATGTCAGAAGCTGAAGCCAGAGGTGGGAACATAGATCTCTACCTATTCCTGCTGTTTGTTTCCGTTGCTGTTATGGGTTAGCAATGGGACTTTTTGTTAGCTGCACTTTTGTTACCAACAGAACAGCAAACTACTGTGCTCATTCATGTTGAAGGCACAGTGACAGCTGCTAACAGTTGTAGAACTGCATTTCAAACACATGCTCATCCCAAGCCAAATGCTGATACTAGCGGATCTAGTCATCCTAACATTGCATTTCTATCCTAAACACAACTACTCAGCTGCAGAGTGGGAGTTTCTCATGTGACTAACTCATTTCTGATATTTGTTGAGTGGTGGTGATACATTAGCTTAGGTTTATACAAGTCCCCAATTAACTTCCATTTTGATGGAAGAAGTACTTCTAAATTCTTGTGTACTACCTGTTGCTTGCCACCATACACAAATCACATCCTGTCCTAGGAGGAGAAATTAAAACTCCAAGAAGGTAAAAATGATTTTGTATCAATAGTGCATTCCAACCATCTGTCCCAGCATGTGGTGGACTATGCTGAAAGGTACTGGAATTTCTGAGGCAGAATTTTCCTGTATCTGCTAATCACACAAAGGAAGAAGAGACACAGAGTGTTACCTGGCTTTTATTTTAGTCTGAAGTAAAATACCCTTTAAAAAAAACCTCAAACCCCCAAAAAAAACATGGATGGAATAGTTTTTCACAGTCATAATCTGACCTGCTGTATCACAACAGAAAGGATAAGTAATAGCTGGAGAAAAGTTTGCAGGGTGGGAGAAGAGGTAACAATTCCTATGCTTCACATCCAGTCAGTTGGAGTCTAACAAAATGCATGGCCTGCATTTAGACACTGCAGCATGGAGTTACAAGGGTTTCAGCCTATAGGGCTCTTTTCCAGCATATTTAAGTGCTTCTTTCTCAAACGTTACAGTCCCGGCTGTAGCAATAGGATGAAATTCCTTAGTAGCAGGACACAATGCTCCATCCTTGGCAGTGTTCAAGGCCAGGTTGGACATATCCTTGGGTGATATGGTTTAGTGGGAGGTGTCCCTGCTCATGGCAGGGGGGTTGGAACTGGATGACCTTAAGGTCCCTTCCAACCCTAACTATTCTATGATTCTATGATTGGCACAAAAAGATAAATTAAGAGGGGCTGCAGTATGCCTTGCAGAGCCCTGTGAGCTCACTTTATACTCAGCAGACAGTACTGGAGAGATCAGGATAGTTCTGATTTCTGAGGTCTGTTGGGCAGTAAGTCACCACTGGTTTGACCAGAGCTGTGACACAGACTAGCTTTCAGTCTGAGAGAACAAGGGAAAAGAAACACAGATCAATAATGTCATGGAGAGAAACCTCACATCTGCTATAAATGACACTAGGAATCCAGACCCACACTGAGCTTGAATACTATCACATTCAGCTGCTTAGCAGAAGTAAGGCCTAGCCCAGCAGCTCCTCAAGGGGTTTAAGAAAACATGAGCTTTTAGACATTTAAAAAATGGTACATATTTTTTTCATCTAGTATTTGAAATGTTACAGAACAGAGTGTGATATGCTGCCACTTACACTCTGGTATAAATGGGAGATGCTTAGTTAGAAGAGCTTGAGTAGAACCTGTGCCTTAAAGTTTAGGCAGAGAGGCCAGCTTTCCCTTCAGGTTTTCAGCAAGCTTGTCCATGAACTCAAAGGTGTTCAGGTAATCAGAGCGTGTGACACTGAAGGGGAGAAACAAAACAAAACCAAACCAGACAGACATTAGTTGTAAACCCACTCAAATGCTCAAAGCACAAGTTTTGCCTCTAAAAAAGAAAAAAAAAAAGAAGAGTTCTTTTGAAACTCAACAGGCTGATGCGTTTTGGTTGTTGGTGGGGTTCTCCCCCAGAAGGCTCCAGAGAGAGGTAGCCAGGTAGTGTTTTACAGTTAAGTAGGTCTCCATCCTAATAGATGGACAGGGCAGGATGTGGCAAATATAACCATCCTGTCATAAGATAAGTCTTTGCAATTCTTTATTTCCTCTTCCCCCCATGCATTTGGTACAAAAGCAAGGACAGAGCAACCAACACTGAGGTTCTTGGGGCAGGGAGTGTCTCATGTTCTGTTTGTACAGCACTGGGCACAGACAATCCCTGTTCTGTGACCAGACTTCAGTAATTCTTCACCATATTAAAATAATGTTCCACTAAGTGCTGGTTCAGAAACACTAAGTAAAACATCCTCTAAGCACAGCTTATTACTTCATACACTTACTTAGGGAGACCTTTGATACAGGCAGCAAGGTCCTTTGTCATAAAGCCAGATTCAATGGTCTCAATGCAGACTTCTTCCAAGGCAACTGCAAAGTTCTTGAGGCTAGTGTTGTTGTCCAGCTTAGCCCTGTGAGCAAGTCCTCTTGTCCAGGCAAAGATGGAGGCTGAGAGAGAACACATTAGGTTACTTTGTCCATCTAGAACTCCCTGGACATCGTTCTAAGTTGTCGTGTAGAATGGTAGTAACTTTTTAATAATAAAGCTGAAAACACATAGAAAAATCTGGTATGAAAAAGAGAACAGTTATCTTCCCCCAGGCATCCTTTGTATTGTGCAGCAATAATGAAAAGCAAACCCCAAAAACTACTCACTGCCTCAGCAATCTCTGTGTGTGTGTGCCATTTAACTTTATTTTGTTCCTGCCCAAATCAGAAGGAATAACTAGTGGTAGGACTTTAGTTACACATAAAGTTGCCCTTATGAAAGGAGGGTGCAGTCTTCTTCCTGATACTACAATTACACTCCGGTCCCTTTGCAATTGTACAAGAGTCTTTCCCTCATATCCCGTTTGAGGTGCACTTACATTTCAAGTACATACGTGGTTTTGGAGATGGCTGGGTCTTTTGAAGAATCAGGAAGGGGAGTAAAATAAAAAATAACCAACCTAAACCTTAAGGCTGTTGTGGCTACAAACCCATCATTTGCTGAAAAGTGAGAGTATGTCTCAAAGGCTAGGTTAGGTCCAGCTTATTGCTCACACTCCATTCCAGCCTGGTTTTGCTCCAGGCTGCAGATGTCTTCAGGGAAGAGAAGTGCGTTATGAACAACCAGTGCCACCACTCAGTGGTGCAATTCTCTGCAGAAAAGATGCAGATGTGCGTACTCCAAACGTGTTCTTTCACGTGTGGAGATTGCTGAGGGGCAGTGAAAAGCAGCTCACCAATAGGGTTAGTGGAGGTTTCCTGGCCTTTCTGGTGCATGCGGTAGTGACGTGTAACTGTGCCATGAGCAGCTTCTGCTTCAACAGTCTTGCCGTCAGGGCAGATCAGCACGCTGGTCATCATCCCCAGAGAGCCATAGCCTACAGAATACAAGTTTAAAAAGTTCAGTGTCTCCTTTGGATATCCCTCTTAATTCTCTCATCCTACAATCTTTTTACATTCTCCCAACCTTGATGCGAGTATTCCTGGATGGCAGTGATGCTGCTGCTGCAACTAACTGGCTAGTCCTGACACGTCAAAACAGCATCTCATTGGAACAGAAAGTGCTGCTGAACCATGAAATACAGATATGCAGATGTTTTGCATCATTTCAAAAGAGTAAGTATTCTCACCTAACTTGCTGCAGGTATTTTTACTGCAAAGATGTTTTTTAGGATTTTTTATTCTCATACTACAAGTGTTGGGCTGCAAATCAGTATCTTCCTCACAGGATGATAGGGAACAAACCTGCTTCATATCAAGAGCTTCTGCTCTAGTGAAAGGAACCATAAGCTGGCAAAACTGGACATTCATATAAATTCTAACCCTGTATGTTTCAGAGATGTATGTCTTTGAAATCTTCTTTTTTCAGCAGTCCAACACATCCTTGTTCTGCAGGAGGCACTAGTTTAGAAAGAGCACATTACATAAAGCCATACATCTTGTCCTGCATCCATATGTTTTGGCACCATGCAGCATAGTTACGTAGGATTTTGATCAAGCACTACAAGTCCATAAAGTTAAACATATCAACCTATCTCTTTACATCTGACAGGTAGCTTTAGGTCCTGGAGGTTTCCCTACTTAGCTACAGGGCACCTGCCAGTATGCTTACTACCAGTCAGCTTAGCTCAAACTGTCTAGATAGGCTTTCTATTTTCATGGAAGATATCATCTATGACATTGGTAGGAGCTGCCATCTCTTAAAGAACTACACAGTCTACATTCAATGGATTCATTGTAAAAGTGAAATCAGAAATTCTTTGCCTGCCTGATATCTCCATGATTTGCCACAGGTTTTGAAACCTCCTGGGCCATTACGTTGGATATGACATGTGGTCACAAGAGACTGCTACTGAGCCTAGCAGTAGCAGTCCATGTGTGACAGGGAACATCTCGTACCTACCTTGTGCAACAGAGTCAGACTGCACGTCCCCATCATAGTTCTTGCAGGCCCAGACAAAGCCTCCTTCAGATTTCAGGGCCTGAGCAACCATGTCATCAATGAGCCTGTGCTCATACCAGATCTTTTTGGCTTCAAACTGGGACTTGTATTCTCTGGAAAACAAAAACCAGAACACCTTGTCATAGAAACAGGGATTGCACAATTTGTGCAACTAATTGTGCACAGTCAGGTGCAGAATTCTATATGGAGATAAAAGTAAAAACTCAACTAACTAAACAACTCCAAGCAGAAGACTTAAAAGAAATGTACTGATTTGTTTTTCCTTGCTTGCTTTGCTAGGCCACTCCAAGTCTGCTTTAGAATCACAGAGGAGCCCATACAGAATCTGTGGCTCTCTGTTAGGAGAGATATACACCTCAGACGCATTTAGGAGAGCTTTAAACATTAAGAATACTGTGTCCTGCAGGACAAGGGAGACTGTGACACAGAAGGTGCACAGCCTATCCAAAGTGCTGCTGAGTGTCTGAAAATGCTGAATTAACTGTAGCAGCTCACAAAGCTGTGCAGGATGTTCCTGCTGCAGACTTGTTCACTGCAGCATGAAGTACAAATGTACCCTAGATACCTGTCATAGATCTCTTGGAAGATGTCTTTAAAGCGGCCATCATATCTCTTCAGGATGGTGTTCTTGGTGCTCATGTAGAGGGGCCAGCCTTTAGACAGTGCCATTTGGAAAGAACTGTGGGCAAAATCCTTGATAGACTGGTCAAGATTGTACATTCCCATGGCTACGCCACCACAGGCTGTTAGTGGAGAAAGAGGACAGGAATCAATAATTTGGTTTTGGTTAAGAATTTGACAGTCTCCCCATAGCATATTCTAGCAGGCAGGCTTGAGTTATCCCCAGGTGTCTTGATACAGCTCTCAGTTTAAGGCTGGTTCTTTCAGTTGATTCATTTTGCACTACCAGCTCAAAGCTCCAGCAGTCCTGTGACACACTGATAGGAGGGGGGTTTAGTTTCACACCTAGGTACATCTTAATACTGTGATCTACTACCCATAAGTAGTTTCTTCCTAATACAGCTGTCAAAACTAGCACACCAGACTAAGCAGCAGAGCTATGATGAGAGTCAGTGTGCTTGAGCCCCTAGTAGCCATATGTAACAGAGTATTTTCTATCAAAGCAGCAGGCAGCAGTTTGGATCAGGAGTCTCAGTCACTCTAGAAATGGGCTTGTTTCCATGTTAAAGTAGCTTGTACCTTCAGGCTTTGACTGCACCGCAGAACTAACTCCAGCAGTCAGAGGCTGCTTTGCCTAGCTCAGATAAACAAATGCCCACATGCATTCCTGCATTTTCTCAGCACGTCTGTCCTACCCTGCAGCATTGTTTCACCTGCTCAGGCTAGCTTCCAGCAAGTTGTTGAAAAAATACACTGGTCATCTGGGTGCAAGGGTTAGGGTTAGCCCTGAGAAGGCTCTGAGAAACTACCAACACTCACATGACTTGGACTGTGTAATGCAGATGTGTTAGCAGCCTGAACAGAAGTGCCTTAGACTTACACCCCAGCTCACAAAGAGCTTTATCATCCTTAGAGCCCAGCTTCTTGGGTTTTTTTTGTGAAAAGTAGATACTGTGTACTTAATTTTAAGCACCTCATTACCACCACCACCTCCTCTCCCTAAGTTGTTGTACAGTGCCTTTATCATGGACCTGTGTTCTGGAAACACCCCAGATTTTTTAATTATTATTTCTGAAGCACTGCTTCCTAATATCCATTCTTCCTTATCTCCAGATGTTGGTTGCATGGACATACATGCAGAATGAAGTGGCAAGCCACAGGAGGTTTATCTGCTTGCCCAGATAGCAAGGTCATTGAAAGTTGATATTGGCAGGGAACGAAATTCCTGTTGTTACCAGTGAAAATACATGTTGTCCCCTCTGCCTCCATTATGAGTCAAGGATAGAACAGGTTCTAATCAGGTACAGAGACTGTGCTATCTGAAGCCATGATTTCATTGTTACTGGATGACAACTATTACATTTTATTCAAATACTTATTTGCATATAGGTAAAAAACCCCAAAACAATTCTCATGGTAATCATATAATCCTACTGCCTACTAAAATCTCCTGATTCGGCATCAAGACTGAACATAGTATAGCAATAGGACAAGATTCCCATGGTGGAAGTAACTGTTGTGCCAGTATATCTATGGGGAGGGGAGTTCCCACAGAACAGCAGCAGTAAGCTGCTGTCTTTGAACTTCCTTGCTTTCTTCTCACTGATGCAACACAGAGCAGTGAATCAGACTGGCAGCTGGAACGGCCAGACATTTCCACTGCAGGTTCACCAGTCACCTATCAAATGAAAACAGATTAAGACTGGCAGTGAAGCAGGTAAACTCCAGATGAAAGGCTGTGCAACAAGAGATAGTAGAGATTTAGGCTTCTGTGAGCAAGAGTGCCAGTGAAATCTAAGTATTACAGAAGAGAGGGTCATATGACAGTCTCTGTACTTGTTTGCTAAGCCAACTGCATTCAAACAAGGATCCTGTGGTTTACATGGTTTCATTACTAGAAACAAAACATTGCACACTCACACTTTTGATAGACAAGGGAGAACCCTTTTGACAGACAAGGGAGAGGACTTACATGATATTTTCCTGAATCCTGCCCTTAGAGAAATACCCTGGGTTGTAGCAATGTGTGTGTAATTGTTTCCACACAACAAAGGCCAGCAATGTCAGGACTGTTCCTCCTGGGCCTCGCAATATCTACAACCAGCACAGCAGTATTGCTAGGAAGGACACCAATACCTTTGGGGCTGCATCCATTTAAAAAGTTAGAGCCTACAAAGTCAGGAGCATCCTTGTGGTAGCTCCCTTTTACCTTGCAGAGTAAATGTCAGTTCTCATTTCTACTGAAAGAAAAAACTTTTTAACAAAGAAGGCTACAAGCTGCAAAGGCATATAAAGCCCATAAGACAAACTAAAACCAGAAAGTTTCAAGTATATCTCCCCTTAGGTCAAGCCCTGTTCATACAGCCAGTCGCCCTCTGATCAGAGAGAAAAACTTACATACCTCTACCAGAGTCATCATACAAGCAGCATGACAGGTGGTCAGTCTAGTACAACTGTGTGGTTGATATGCCTCTTCAGTCCCAGGAAGATTTCAAGTAACATTCAGTACTTCCCAGATCAATGAAGAAGGCCCAGACCTTCTACACCACTCTACCTCAAAGTCATATTTTACCATCAAACAGATCTGAGCAATACTTCAAGGTTGAATTAAACCAAAAATACCAGTTTTAATCACAACTTAGAGATAATACCTACTTTCAAAATTATGGACCAGATATGTGACTGGTTTGCCTCCACCTTCTGGAGTGTAGATCATCTCTACTTTTCCAGGCCCAGGTACCACAAAATCAGTTGCTCTGTACTGTTAAAAACAAAAGCAGCCATGATGATTTTATCTATCAGAAAGAGAGAAGTATAAAAAACAACCCACATTTGGAAAAGCATAAACAATTGTACCAAAACCCCTCCATTGAACAGGCTTTCTTTACTCAGCCATGTGGTCATCAGATTATTTTATCTGACATAAGAAGGATAAGTCTACCTGCTTCAGAAACAATCTTCCTCTTTAAAGGAAAAAGCTTACAGATTCTTGGGACCAATCAGTTGCCAGGGTGTATGTGTCCTACCAGATGTACTAGATGTACAAGTTTTAGACTGCAAAGTACCCAGCATTGTGTGGTCTCTGAGTAGAATGGATTCCTTCCCTGCCTCAAAAAAAGCCATTCATATTACAACTACTGGTTTTATGAATACAGTGGCATCATACAGCACCTTAATAAAAGCCATTATTTCTATCCATCATATGACATTTGACAGGCCAGTATGCAGTAAGAGTTCTTTGAATTCTTTAAACGATACATACTTTGCTCTTCTGAGCAACAGATTCAGAAGAGCCAATATGTACTTTTGTTTTTTTAAATGGTGGTTTTTGAAGTTTAAATGTTGCCTCATCTTCACAGCTCTTTGAACGGTACTATTTAAGGTTACATTTCCTTTAAATACACCATCCTTCTTCACAGTTTCCCTCCTGTTGATGGAATTGGTTTCCTGAGCTGTTCTGAAGTTACAGAAGCATCTTGCTCATATGTCCTTTACATGTTCTTATATTATCCCTTTCACTTTAATCTCATACTTTGAGATTAAATCCACTTAATCCACTGTTTCCTAGTATTATTCTGACCTGCTTGATTATTCAATACTGTTAAGGATGTTGAACCCCATTCTTTTCTATTGTCAGGACACTGCAATTATCTACTCTTGGAAAATCTTACCTTCCCATCCTGGCCAGTCCTATGACTCGCCTTCAGTTCGTGGGTTTATCCACCTACTTAAGCACTTGGCTTTTCTAGAAGACTTTTCTTTTCCCATGTCTGGCTGCTTTACAGTATGTCATTTCCCATGGAGAACATTATGGCTGATTCTCATCCTCTGGGCTGCTCAAAGACCACTACTCTAAGTCTCATGCTAAGGCTTCCCATAGTCTTGTACTACTTCTCCCAGGATGGCTCTGTTAAAAGGTGTTTCCCTACTCTGGATGTGCCCAAAATGAATACCAACCCTGCAGGAGTGCTGTGCAAGTAAGTTTAAGCCTATCATACTTAAAAACAAAATCATGAAAAGAATACAGTCAACCAAAAAACCACAATTAAAAACAAAACCACATGGCAACTCTTGACCACTTCTAAAAATCACTTGGATCCACTTTTGCTGTGAGCAATATTTGCCACCAGAAAGTCCCTCTGAGAGGTTAAGATGAACAGTGTAAAGGATATTTTCTAAAGACATTGATATATAGGGAGAAGGGTTCTGCAAAGGCAAAGGATAACTTACAGAGTTATATCCTGTGTATACAGCAACACTGTCTAAGGAAGATATAAGAATTAGGCTCTCCCCACACTTCAGCAGGTGCTGTACAAAGTGCTAGCAATGACCCACTCCTGAGTGGACTGCAAGGGATAAAGCAGCAGCATAGCGATGTCTAAGTCTTTGTAACTCTACACCAGTCAGGACTAAGCCTGATAATAATGGGTAAGCACTGAAGACACTCACTTGATCCCCGTAAGCATGACGGCCAATGACGATGGGTTTCACCCATCCAGACACCAGCCGGGGAATGTTCTTGCAGATAATGGCCTCCCTGAAGACAGTGCCACCCAAGATGTTTCTAATTGTCCCATTAGGAGACTTCCACATCTGCTTCAAATTGAACTCCTCCACTCTCTTCTCATCAGGAGTGATGGTTGCACACTTTATGCCAACGTTGTATTTCTTTATGGCTTCAGCAGCTTCCACAGTTACTTTATCATTTGTAGCATCACGATGTTCAATGCCCAAATCATAGCTGCAATAAACCCACAAAGATGGTCAGAACTGCACAGGACAATCATCTGTATCCAAGAGGAAAGAAATCAGACTTTGTATGTGCCTCTGAGCATAGTTCCAGCACTGCCATAACTGAAGTTATCCCTCTTCCAGTGTAAATGCTGCTGGACTGGAAGAAAACATAGGCTCACATACTGATACTTCTGCAGATAGTGGGAGATTGGAAAAAAGACAGCTTCGGTTTATGTCTGAGGCTCTTTGCCAGCATGGGACATAGCCAGTATCTCCTTTGCCTTTCTTTCTAAGCTTCCTGCAATGGAAGCTTTTGGTCTGGGATTCTACCTGTATGGAGCAGCACAATCCTCATATGATCACGGGACTTTATTTCAAGCCTCTTGTGCTGAGGAGTTCTGACTTCCTTCATGTACCAAGCATATAAAGCTACACTAGGCTTAAAAATTGCTTCAACAATGGACCCACAATCCTGCTGTGGCAGCAAAACTGCCAGTATTGCCCTCAAACAGTCAGAGGAAGCACATTTCCCACATTTACTGTTTTAATAGTTTTGAAGAACAATGGCTACCCAGTGTGGGATAGCTCTGAAGCACAGCCAACTGTTTGTGAATCCAGCTATTGTGCTACCCCAGCCAGGGGTCCGCTTTCCCTCCTCCCACCCCTCTTTGAAAAGGGATGTTCTCCAGACTCCATACATGTATTATGCTGCTGGGTTCCTGTTTGCTTGGTTCTCAACACCAGCAAGAAACAAGCCTGATGTAGGTGGCATACAAATGACTCCACAAGCAGAGGAAGAAGTCAGACTTGTGGATTTAGCAATGACAAATACCACTGAAAGCCTCTGTCTACATGGCTAGGAGCAATGCAACTGGATACTTCCCTAATAATTATAGGTCAGTGGCTAGCAATGGAAGAGATTGTCTCTCTTTGACCAGACGCTGTTGACAGCATGTCCCTTTTGCCTTACCAGCTGTCACTACTGGTTTGGATTTTTGTTTTGGTTTGTTTTTTCTTCCCCAGAGTGGAGTATAGGAGCACAGCCTAGGCTCAGGGAATAATTGCAACACTTAGCTCTCACCATCAGCAGCAAAGCTCAAGCCTACAGACATGAGGGCAGAGTCTGTGCTCAGTTGCCACCCCTTCTGCCCTCTGGGCAGATCTTCAAATAGATATGGCAAGAAGCCATAAATCTACTCTTGAGTCCACTGATGCTAGACTTTAAATCAGGGAGTAGCTAAACCACTCCACAGTTTCTAATTGTTTAGGTTGCGGAAAGCCATGCAGGCTGCTCAGGTGCTGGACAGCTAAGACATAGGAGATAAAAACATAGACCATGTCTGTGAGAGACCTTCTTAGAGGCACAGTACAGAGAAAAAGCTAGCTCACCATTAAACATTCACTGCTTACTGCTGTGAGGAACTCCAAAGAGGCTGCCAGACTGACAAAATACCTCCATCACAAGCCCATGCTTTCCAGAGTCCTTACTGAGGCTGGCTCTTATGTAAGGTAACCAGAGGACTCTACTGCGAACTTCACCAGTATCAAAAGGGCTACTTAGTCTCTCCGCACTAATGCGGGAGGAGCTATAAGGCTCTCAGTGCTAAGTGAAACACAATTAATGCCTAATGACACATGCAAACTGCAGTACAAAGCAGCTGTGTGCCATTAAAAGCCATTACCTGTGCAAATCCAGATCTACATAAGGAAAAATCAGCTTTTCTTTAATCAGTTCCCAGATGACCCGAGTCATTTCATCTCCTTGCATCTCCACAACAGAGCCTCCATGGATTTTTTTAGACATCTTGAGCTGTAATAGACAAAGAAAACCAACTTCAGTAACAACTGACAACACTCAAGAGTGATACACATATTCTGCATTTTCATAACACAATCAGGAGAGGTACCAACATAGCATACAGGATCTCTCCTAGAAGTCTTTAAAATAACTACAGTATATCCCTAGTTTCATGCTAACTGGTATTTTCTGAAAGCCCCAGCTCCTGGGGAGATCTATCTGGAGGTAAAAATAAAGATTAATATCTGAAATTTAAGGGTATGTGTTCAAAGGGCATGAGTTTTAATTATGGTTATACAAAAGAACTTGAAAGCATGACTAAACTCTTTCCCCAAATTCCACAGAATTAACAAGTACTTTATTTTTAGAGTTCCTCAGTTCTAGCTCAGTTGCCTGTTTCTGCCCCTTTTTTCTGAAAAAGATGGGTTAATGGACATGATTTTAATGAAGGCTCATATTGCTGGCACTCTTAAGATTAATACATTGTCAACTTCTTCATTAGCTTCCTTCTCCAGGAAATCCAAGAGTCACATCAAGCATACTTTCTAATAGCAAAGCTTTATTTCTGCGGTTAAAACAAATACTGGATAAACTTATTTTCTGTATGGAAAAGAGATTTTCCCAAGATGTTTGTTCACAAAGGCTCAAAAAATAAACCTGAAGTCTGTGTATTTGCACTTTGTTCCTTGACAAAACCCAGCCCCTCAAGCCACTGAACTGCTGTAACACAGTGCCCTGCTTTCTAACAGCCACTGTTCCTCACTTCTCAACTGTGATTATGCAAGAACTATGACTTGGCAAGTTCCTCCCCCAAGACAGCCCCATTCTTACATGCAGCTGTTAAGGATACTACAGTGAAACACCAAGCCTTTGTGCCTGAGGTTGCAGCCTCAAAGATACATGAGTTAAGCCCATGAATGGCCTTATCCAAAATCAGAGGTCCTACTGTACAGTCTATCCATTCAGATGAAGTTACTCAGAGGTGTGAGGTTTGCAATGCAGAGCCTCCAGGTCACCAGCATATGTGGAGATTGCTTCTGGTTCATTAAAACCCCCTGACTTATGCTGTGTTTCCAAATCCAATCTGTTAAACATTTTTTGCCTGTGAAAAGAGCAAACTTTCCAAGTTATGTTCTAGCTAATGCATCAAGCTTTTCCAAAGCTTTTAAAGTGCAAAATTAAAACCAAAACAAAGGCAAAATGAGATTGTACCTCAACCTCTATTTACTATGAGCATATAACTTTGAAAAAAACCAACCCCATACTCCAAGACATTCCTATCCCAAAGAAATATAGTATCTTGGCTTATATTAGACTCCTCTAGTCCTCATGGAAAACTTTAACTTCACACAACCATACTCTGTCTGATCTCAGTTTATTTACGCAAGTACTCTGGGCCAATTTTCAATTGTGACTATCTAAATAAGACTGTGTCATATTCCATGGTCTAGGCACAGGATTACTACTCAGGAGACTTCAAGTTTGCTTTTGGCACTTACACGGTCTGAGAAACAAATGGTTCATTTAAGTCAGAATGTAAAGAGACACCCATCCACTATTGCTTGTTTTGTTGTTTGGCCCCTACTTAAAAAGTAAAATCAGACCGTCAGTCACAGCAATAGGCCTCAAAAAGCTGTTTCAGCTTTGTACAGTGCTGCTATCATAAGGAAAACATAGGTACATGAGACACACCTCCACTGACATACATTTCCACCAGTATGTGGAAACAGCAGCTTAAACAACTTTGACAATCCTACATGTTTACCCAGTCAAGGCCCCTGTACATTTCCCCTTAAACACTGACATCCCCAGTTTCTTTATGGGCAAGGGCAGCACTGCAGCAGCATCCCTCTTCTGCACAGAGCACACACAATCCCTCCAGTTCAACTCTTCCTGCTGATTTTATACTCATCCGAATTGCCAGATGTCAGCAAGGTCTTCCTCTCACCGCAAGCCTTCTTCAAGTACACTTAACCCAGGCATTTAGCCAAGGCAGCTTAGCAGAAAACTCGCGAATTTCCAAATACTCCTCAGTCATCAAGAAGGACTCAGGGCCTAGTCAGTAATTAACTATTGCAACAACTCATTAGTTCAGGTTTACAAATGATCTCTTCAGACCAGGCATTCTCCCAGGTAGCAGTACAGATCCTTGTCGCTCACCGGGATCTTGCCCACGTTAGTTTTTACGGCTGCACTGCCCTCCATCTACCGCGGGCAGGCTGGCTCGCTCCTCGGACACTGCTCTAGCAGGCCGCGGTTGGCAGCTTGTGTTACAACCCACACCGAAACCCAGGCACCAGCACCACCCGAACAAGGTGCTGCCAGGCCCGGCCAACGCGGCGGTGACCGGGGACGCTCCGCTAGGATACGCGCGGAGCGCTAACCACAACCGGCAGTAGGTGACACCACCGACCATTGAGAGATACCAGGACTGCGAGGGGAGAAAGCACAGCCCCGAGCTGGGGAGGCCGAGCACCCCCTCAGCTCCCGGGGCGCCTCTCAGCGACGCCCGCCGTACAGCTCCCACCAGAAATCCCCCCTTGAAACACAGCACCACCGCCGTGGCCGCCCTGCGGGGAGAGGAGGGGGAAAGAGAAGGACAAAGGGCGCTGCACGGGGCGCCCAGACCCGCTACCTGCGCGCGGCGCCGTCCCGCCCGTCCCT
>JAOEHX010053689.1:18859-42423 GCA_025448015.1 Bolborhynchus lineola | reverse complement strand
CTCCATCCCTGGCAGTGTTCAAGGCCGGGTTGGACATAGCCTTGGGTGATATGGTTTAGTGTGAGGTGTCCCTGCCCTTGGCAGGGGGTTGGAACTGGATGAGCTTAAGGTCCTTTCCAACCTGAACTATTCTATGATTCTATGGAATGCCTCAATCTTTTTCAGCTTCTAGCACTGAGCTTTGCAAACCCAAGGAAACACAAAGACTCTTTCAGACCTGTGGTGGAAAGGAAGCAAGCCAGTCCCTTCCAAGACAACCAGTAAAGCACAAGTTTTGTCTCCTCCTGTAACTTACAACCTTCCCTGCGTTCTCCATTCTGCAGGCAGACCCGACCTCACTGCACCAGCAGCCAGCATTGCCTGTTTGCTGCAGTGGTCCTAAACCTCTCCCAGCTACAGCCCAGCAGGTACTTCTTGCAGAGGTCACAGCTTCTCACAGGAATATGAATATGTGGGTTTAAGTGCAAAAGCAGCAATACAGTCACAACCTCATGAGGTACCCAGATGAAGAATAACTACCAGTCAAGAAGACTGCAGTTAAGACTCTTGGTATGAAGAATATAGTTAAGCCCTTGGAGGTCACCTTCTTCAGTGATTCACAGAAGACAGGTTCAGAGCAGAGCCTGGTGGATGCAGGCTTTTGGAGCTGAGATATAAATCAGCTGCCAGTCCCTGCGCTGCTGATTTGTGTGATGAAGATGTGGGACCATGCAGCCCTTTTCGACTTTGGCCATACTCACAGCCCCTGCTCCATTCACTGTATCTGCTGCCTGGGCCACTGGCTTTGCAGGCATCTGCTCCTCATCAGCTACGTGCTTGCAGCAGGGAGGTAACTTTCCAATCTGCCAACGCACAGGGCACAGGTCCCCCAACACAGACAGCTAATTAAAGCAGTGGTCCTTAATCTTCACCTCCCTCCCTACTCATGCCAACAAATTGTGTCATCCATATTTATGGCTACAGTTTTTCCACAAACGCTGGGGCTCCAGGAATGACACAAAAGCATTTTTTCTGTGGCCCATAACTAAATAAAAGCAGCCAGCCACAGATCCAAAGTGGATGTAAGGCACGAGTGCCGAAAACAAAGATGCATCCACAACAACAGTATTCAGCAGTGCCTGAGATGTGAAGGAGAAAGGAATAAACCATGATGAAAGGCAGAAGTGCAGGATTTGCTCCGAGATGCTTGCTGCAGGCTAACTGACAATGTCTGCCTCGAGCCTCCCTGAAAGGGTCTTTCATCTGGTTTTCTGTTAAATGTGTGATGCTATTTACGTACATTCAACAAATTCAATCAAAACCAAACTCTAAATTGGTTCTCAAGGGAAACCTCAAAACCACTTTTTCTATCTTCATACAGAAATGAAGATCAGAAGGAAAACTGGGCTGGAGAACTGTCTCCCAGCAGCTCAGAAACTGCACACAGCAAAGCCCACCTTGGCTTTGGGCAGTCACACAGCTCAGCACACAAAACACTAGGCACTAGGGAGGACAAGGGCTTTGGGATTATAGTGACAAGCAGTAATGGCCATCTTCTTTACTAGGCAGCTCCTGCTCCAGAGGAGCCCAGGTATGACACCTCTCCTTGCTTTCAAGATAACTTTCTGCTGCCTAACAGAAAGCTTCAAGACAAATGGTGTGAAAGACCACAAGCACTGAAAAAGGAGAGCAACCAGTGTATCAAGTCTTACTTCTGTCCTTCACTATGTTTTGCTCTTCCTAAGCACTGTTAAAATCCATCTGCTCTTCTCAAAGCCAAAGTGCAGAGGGTGGCATCTTCCCTTCATCCATAGCATGCTAAATTACACAAGAACCACCTGCCCTTGCCTGCTCTTTTTCTTTCATACTTAACTTCAGCATGCAAGAACTCCATTCGGCTGGCAACACGGAGGGATAAACTCCATCCTAAGGCACTCATGGAGGAGGTAGCAGCAAGACAAACCCTTGGTGTCTCACCTGCCATAGCCAACACTGCTCTGTAGTACCAAAATCCTGCTCTCAATTCCTCTGCCTCTCCCATCAGTATGTCCATATCACACACGGATCTGTCCATAAGTGAATGAACAGGGACCACCAAGTCATTTCACACAACCACCCCACAGCCATGTTATGGTGAGGACCTTTTCCTGCAAACAAGCTAGTAACCTAGAGTGAAAAGTCATCGATCCAGCAAAATCCCTTGAAACAGTGATTATGGTACTCAATTATATGAATATCTTCAAACATTGCAATTTATGATCCAGATTTCCCAGCCTTGTGTAGACATAACCTTAGCATTTCTGTTTGCCTTCACAAAGGACAACTTTTAGATTAATTTTGTGTAGCAACAGAAGCATTTCCAATGAAGAGAATACAAAGGTATTAATGCTAGGAAGACCTCAGCTGAAAAGAGGCTGCTGTGCTAAGCAGTGCTGCATTTGGGCCAGCTGGAAAACGTAACAGAAAGAAAACTTTAACAGAAAGGAAAAACAATACTGGATGAACAGAATTCATGCAGGAAAATACATCTGCTTTATTTCAGACAGGCTTAGTGTAGGTTTTTCTTGTAGGTGCTGATGAAAACTGCTATTGACTGACACAAATTCTCCCTTTTTCCCAGTTCCTCCTATGAACAGCCATAAAATAAAAAAGACCTGACAGCCAAACAATGGCTTTAAGCTAACCTTAATCCTCTACTGAGTAATTCAGCGATTCTCCAACACTTGGAGATTAACTGAACTTTACCATTGCCTCCAAGCGTCAGAAGAAGCATGCCCACTGCAGGGAGCTGGCAGAGGTGGAGGGACGTCACTGTTCAATGGCAAGAGTGAAAAACTTACAAACTTAAAAAAAATAATCAAGAAATCCTAAATTCAGTCACCAATTAACAAATAATTCTCCTGCTTCCCGGTAGCCAACAAAGGTGATGCAGCATCAGCAGCACTGATCACAGCTAAGGCTCTATCTAGCTTGGGGCACTGTCTTTAGAAGTGGGCATAAGGACATCCAAGGCCAAGACCAGGGCAAGAATATATTACTCCTCAAAGTCTCCCAGGCTTCAAATGTGTGGATTCTTCTGAGCCTGAGCTTGATCAACACATCTCTACCTGGCACTTCCACTAGGTGTAGGGAGAGGAGAGAGGAGGTCTGTACAAACCTCCTGGCACTTAAATCATCTTTTGGAAAGGAATTCTACAAGTTTACTGCAAACCACCTCTTTTTGTGCATAGAATTTCATCCATTACCATCACAAAGCATGTATGGGTGGAGGTGGAATATTCCAAAATAGCCTTCAGCAAGAGTGGTTATGAAACAGAGTCCAGTCAAATTTTCAATCCTGCAATTCTAAAGGAAAGACAAATGTATTTAATGAAGTACAATTGCTCTACCATTAAACTGTTATTTCATTTATTTGGAAGTTAGATTGAAACAAAGCAGCTGACTACTGTGGAAAAAAGTATCACATAGTGGAATTTTGGGACTGAAACCTTATAATGCACAGTTTCTGGTCATCAGCTACACGGAAGTATATTGAACTGTTTAATTGCTAAGAATAAGTGCAATAAAGACAAATTGCAACAGATCTTGTCAGTTGGATCCAAATAAAATGCAACAAACCAAACCCAGTTAAGTCTGAAGCGTTAGCTACTATGAGGATAAGCACTGGAATGGCAAAGGGCTTAGAGCCGCAGGTCATGCCAAGAACTTCCACTGCCTTTAGTAGGGAGAAAGGCTATTAAAAAGATATTAACTTATTAACTATTAAAATTAACTATTTAAAAGTATATTCTCAAATCTTCCTTACATCATCTCTACCCTAATCTTATGTTACTGGAGTACTTGCTATCAAGTACTCCAGATAGAGCAACCACAGTCTGCTTACTCCTGTCCACAGGTACCTAAATCTTGGTAAAGCACTCCACTGGCTGCATGGCCAAGGCTGAAACACCCCCAAAAATCTCAGTTTCTCAGAGCAAGAACTCTTCAATTGTTTTCAAATCAGATTTGGACCAATTACTTTTTTCCCCTCAAAAAGCCTTTCCCCATCATTGACAATTATTCTTCTTAACAATACAAGAGCTTCTAGAGGAAGGTCCAAAACTGAGAATTAAGATGCCTGCATCACCAGTTGAGGAAGAGGACCCCTGAAAGTCCTCTGTTAGCTCTTGCTACAGATGTGTCTGCCTCATTTCTGCAGCTACTGAGCTGTTTAGGATCCTGATTAGGATTAGACATAACCAGACTGTGCAACCAATATATAAGCACTTTGTGTCATTCCAGAAACCTTGGCTCCAACCAATATAAACTGTGATTATGGGGCCTGTCAGACATTGCTACTCATGTCTGATACCATCTGGTAAATCTATCCATTAAATCGGCTGGGAGATCGCACAGAGTGCTCACCACAGTGATTTCTGAATGCAGCAGAGCAGAACATTAGTCTTGCAGCTGGCCTGAAGAAAATGGGTGAATAACGTAGTTGACATCCCTCCGTGCTCAGCACCACCTCCCTCCCCACCTTTTTGATGGCATTTTCTTCTACCTGTAGGGCTTCTTGCTGCTCATGCCCAACCCACCAGCATGCTGCCCCAGTGCTTTCCAGTCACTGTGAATCAGGAAAGGCTTCCAGGTTGAACTTTAAAAAAGGGGATAATGCATTGCTAATGAGACAGCCTCCCAAAGAAGCTTTCTTCAGGGAACAGTGCACCTGCTTCTTCCCGTAAGCGGAAAGCTTCGGGCAGAAAATCTACCTTTTATCTCATTTGGTCTTTGCACTTTGTGGCTGTATCCCTGCACCCTGTAGGAATTTAATACTGAGCCCTCAAGGGTTTCCTAATCATCTAGCTTACAGAGTAAAGGATATTCTTTGTACATTAAAGTGGCAAGACACTTCAGCTCACCTCTATAATGGAGATTATTCTTAGATTTCCAATGAGCCAGTCAAAAGACAGACAGGCTCCCTTGGACAACTACCAGTTTGTTTCAGGCAGAAATTCCTACAGAGCTGTCTCTGCACCAAAGACAAAGGAAAAACAATCATTAGGTATTTATACTACAGTTCCAAAGAGATAAAGGAATTTATTTTGCTCCTTGTTTCTAAAAATCAGAACTGATCAGAGCAACTTCCCAGAAATAAGCCAGGTGATGTGTCAGCTTCAGGAATGCTGTGCCCTGGACTTGGTGGAACTTCCGTGCTAATCCTCACCACAGCTCCCCAGGTATTTAATTCTGGGGCTCAATAATCAATACCTTCCAAACAATTAATGAAAAGATTAACTAAAAAAAAAAAATCCCAAAGCCCAATTTCTTGTCTTAAACAATACATCAATCAGCACTGCATAGAAGATTTAAACTGATTCTCTTTTAAAAGTGAGGCATTCCCCTTCCACTGTCAAATGCATATGAAATGCATAAAACCCATGTGAAGGTCTAGAGAAGACAGCAATCATTTTACTCAATCCAATTTCTCACTTACTACAGCTTGGAGAATACAGCACCAGACTCAATATAACATGGAAGGCAGAGGGAAAGAGAGTTGCTTCTGCTGTCTCTTCAGATGGGTTTGTTGCTGTATACCTGTATACAAATACAGGGTAATTGGCAATGATTTTTACTGTTGGTTTGATTTCTAACAGGCACAGGAATATAAAGCAATTTATATTTAAAGAGTCAATTTCACCAAAATAAAAAGAAAACAGAACAAATTGCGGCATTATTTTTGACAGTTCCCATTTATGTTTGCTGTTTGTCACCACACAAATTGCTGCCTGTAAGACTCTCTGCTCTCCTGTCCCCTCTTTCCTGTGCAAGTTACAAACCCTGTATTCAGCACATGCAGCGCAATGCTGCTGATCTGCAGCCAGATGGGCCCATTACAATTTCATGCATTTGGAAACCTTTTCTCTTTGAGAATGACTCCTTTCACATTAAAACTGCCTTCTGAAATAGGTTAAATTGGATTCCTAGGGAAGCAAGCAGAAGCCAAATCCCCTGCACTCCTCAATCCATCATCTTCCCATGCTAAAACAAGCCTCCCCCATCCCCAGGGCTTCCTGGGAGCAGACCCCCTCCATGCTTAACTGCCCATCCTTCAAGTCCCAGTTCCTCAAAGTTTCCAATTCAAATGCTGCTCTGGCCACATGCAGATGACCTGTTACTGGGAGAGTTATATATCACAGCTACAGCTCTCTGATCTACCCTCTCCCATCGTGGCAGTTAGACTGCAATTGTTATTCAGGCAGTTGTATTCCTCTCCTTTGAGTAAAACTATCCTACTGCTGTCGTATCAATATTGAGACCCTCTGACTTATTATATTGTGGCTATTATTTGTATGTTTATGCTTTCCTGTGGGTATAGTTACCTGATACTACTATCTGTGTAGTTAGTTAGACCTTCCTAAGGGTGTACTTACTTTCACCGGCTGTATTTAAATTGTCTTCCACAGCTATAGTTACATTGTCAGATTCATATAAATAGTGTGGTTATGCCATATAGTCAGCAAGCAATGCCTGCAATGCTGCAATTATTTATACAGCACTAGGATCCCACTGGTATAAAAACCTCACTCAGAGACTGAGTTGCATTGTTCCATGTATAAATAATTGGTGGGATGTTGGCTCTTGATCTCATCACTCCTACATCAGAGCAAAGCATAGACAGGAGATGGGAGAAAACCAGACCCTGGGCATGCACATCCACACAGGATGTGTTGGCTTTAAGCCTCCAAATTCCTAACAATTCCCTTTTCCAGACACAAAGTTTGTTTTGTTCAGCATCATAATTTTCCACATGAACTACTGGACCTGCCTGAAGGACTTGTACTATTTCCATCACTGCAGTACCTCAATGACAAGTCCCATAAACCAAAATCCACCAGAATACAGGCCTAACTAGGAGCAACAAGGTATAGTGTGACAGCCAGCCGATACCACACACAGGGAAGAGAAAACAGATTATTTGCTCCTACAGGATTGGAGTTTCATTGTTCCTGTGCTACCAATTTGTCAATAGAAATGATTATGTTGATGTAGCAGGTCAATAAACAGGAGATCATAGCCGAGGTTCACCTAGCTCATCATCCCTTCTTATATAGCAATCACACATCACTGCATGAAAACAAAGATGAAAACTGGACAGGTCTATACAGAAGCTATTCCTCTTCATCTCTGCCTTCAGTCCTGGTCACTCTTCCTGGTGTATATTCATATATCTGCCCCAATTAACATCTGCTCTGCAAGGCTGTAAGAGGGAACTGTACTTGCATAGATGTCTGGGATAGGACAGCACTAGACTGCACCAGCAACTGCTATCTCATCATTTCCTACAGGCAGCACTTGACTTCCACAGGGAAAATTATATTGAGCAACACCTGCTGCTCTGTCAGAAGCAGTTTCCACTAATACATATCACTGTCCTTTCTGACAATGTTCAGATCCACGTGTATCCCAAGAATTGGCAGAAGGGATTACTACAGCAAGCAAAGCCAGTATCTCTGCAGTGATTTGATAGCTTGACAGGGAAGTTCCTCAAGGGAACATCTCAGTGAAAAAGATATAGGAGTTCAATGTGATTGGTCTCAGGAGAGAGAAAGAGAGACTTCAATGTTCCACTTCAAAATTAAATGCAAAACAGTTTGGAGGCAGCACCCTCCAGAAGTGGCAAGAGCCCCTCTACCAGCCTACAAAAGGGCTCACCTCCACCCTAGAGATGCCACCAGTAGGGTACTTAGCATCAGAGAGGAGTATTTGCAACTCTCCTGTGCAAGGCACAAATTAAGTGTCCTTCTTCAAATAGTGATGGAAGAAAAACAACCAATCATCACTTGCATGAAAGTGCAAAATTCAAGTACAGGTCAATCATCTAATGCTTTTCAAGTTTTACTGCATCTTTCCATTGAAACAACCCAGGGACAGATACCATATATTATGGCAGATAAGATTGTTGCACCACGCAAAGGATTACCCCTTTGTGATGCCTTCTGCCTATATGAGTTTTCTATCAGAGGATCTCAACACAGCAGCAAATAATATAAAGCAAATAATATAAATCAAGCAAATAATATAAATCAAGCAAATAATACAAATCAAGCAAATAATATAAAGTAGCAAATAATATAAATTACAAATAATATAAATTGCAAGATTAAGTCTTCATAAAACAGGGGATCTCAAGAAAGTATCATCACATCACAAAGTAGTAATAAATTATGAAATACTTATTATTACAAGGGAGACATCAGCATAAGTGATTAGCCCAGGCTCATCAGGTTTAATTCACAGCTCTGATCAGCCTCGGCTCCAGTATTTAATTTTAAGCACTAAACAATAGACACTAGTGTGTTATTGGCAGAAAAGATATGTTTAACTATTAAGGAACAGTTGAGGTATTCCTCCTCACCTGTCACAGTGTACCCCCAGAATCATAGAATCATAAATAGATAGGGTTGGAAAGGACCTTAAGATCACTTAGTTCCTCCCCCACTGCCATGGGCAGGGTCTATCTAACTAAAGAATCAGAGATAAAAAGAAGGAAAAGCTGAATGGAAATATTAAGTGTGAAAAAGTCACCCCTCTTCAGAGCTAACTTAGACCCGTACTTCCAGCCCATGCGGACGTCCTGGAAACACTACAAGAAAACGCCTTTCACGCCACCATGTACCAAGTCCTCAATCGTTTCAATTCATAACAGCTAAGGCCAGGAGGCACCATTTGATAACTGAGACAACTCTCTTCTAACACAGACCATTGCTTTTTGCCCAGTTATCCTTATACTGAGCTCAGCAGCGCATAGTTTTCTGAGAAGCATCTTTCAGAAAGGCATTCAGTCACGATCCAAAGGTGCTGAGAAATGGTGACTCCACTCTATTCTGTACCTCCTTAGTCTCAATGGTTATTCATAATTACTCCTTAATTCATCACCCTTCTGCTGTAGATCCATCTGGCTCCGTCTTTGGGCTATTACTTCCCATTACGTTTTTCTCCACTAGATTCAAGAGTGGTTTAATATCCAATATTTTCCCACAGTACTTATTTATATCCTGTAATAAACCACTGCAAAATCATTTTGATAAGCAAACCAAAAGGACTCAAACACTTGAAGGTGTACCCAAACATCTAGATGCTGTCCTGCCTTTGGTAAACCAGTTTGAAGCTCAACCCTTACTAGCAGAAGAAGAAGAATAGGTCTTCTCTTGTACATCTGCTGCAAACTAAACTACAGGTTAATATAACCTATCTACAATCTGTTCACATTCTAAATGCTCAGCTCAAACACACCACACACCAAGGCTACTATTATGCACTTGGCACAGCCATTGCCACCTCTGATAGCACAACAGCATGAGAAACTTCATGTCACATGCAATGAAGGCAGCAGATGCTGACAAACAACCTAAATCAGGCAATTGAGAGCAAACAAGCAGAGGGGAAACTATCAACAGCCTCTGTAGTTAGGTCCTGCCTATTGAAACCTTTGATTGAATCTGGTTTTCTAAGATGAGGGGAAAAAAACAAACTGATTTTACAAAGCCACTGAGAAGGCACCTTTATTTTTGTTCAATGCCAAGGAAAACAGTTCCTGACCACAAACACAAACACCCTTTACATACGGAACACAGGGAACTGACATCTGTGCTTCAGTGATGCCTGAAGGGATTCTGACGCTGACTAAGATGGAACCATACTTGTCTCTAGAAGCAAGAATTACTGCAAGGAACAACTTCTCAATATTCAGATCGCAAGGGCAAGCTCTGAGGCCAATTGTTGCTTCCCACCTTGGCTTTGTTTCTCTTTCTGTTGCTACTGGACACACTTTTCCCATCTGAGCACTTACATTTGCAAGCTCAGGTTTGGAAAACAAAATTCCCTAACAAGCCTCTTAAAATCCATCCCTGTTGGATGAAACACACCTCTCAAAGCCTGTCAGCTCTTAACCTGTCAAATTAAAAGGCTGAGGGTATCCCCAGAGTGGCCAAACCTTCAGATTCTACTGGGAGTTTCACAACATTTGGTGTTTCTTTTAAATCTGCAATTCCTGAAGGCAAATAATTATGTGAGAATCTGGTTTCACTTTCAAAACTTCACAATTACAAGGAAAAAGCTTGGAAAACAAACTGACTGTAGCTTAAAGGCGAAGGAATCCTAATTCACATCAAGGACTCCAAATGTATTATTTATATAGAAAATAATAATTCAACATCTAAACTCATATTCTGAGGTATTGGGGGCAGCAAGTGTGGCTGAAGAGAATTAATGCAGGGGCATAGTTCAGTACCAGAAAATGAAAGGCAGAAGAAGAGTCAAAGATAACTCAATTTTGCTTTTACATGTGAGCAAACAGCCTCAAAAGCATAATTCAGAGTATTTCCCCAGCGTTAAAGGTAATAATAAACAGAGAGACACATGAGGCAGTGCAGTGATATTCTATCAGTGAGGGAGAAGACAGAGAGACATAACATACGCCTCTAATTCAGGACTATGCCACCCGTAAGGTTTGTTGTTCCAGGCAAACAGAAAAAATGAAAGAGATGTTTGTGAAGCATTTGTGCATCAACACTGGAGATACCAGAGCCAGTAAAAGCTACTTGGGGGTTTCAGCAACTGCATGTCCAGAATATTGATAGGAGCTAATTCATTATTTATTAATTTGGTGTTCTTGCAAGCAAGGGACTAATTAGCACAACTGAAGATGAGATGCTTTCTCACTTCCGAGTGCTTCATCACTACCCCTCCAACAGCTCCACTTCCACTCCTTGGTTGGTGTTGCTGCTGCACAGATGTCTCCATCCTCTGACAGTCTAGAGTGCAGGAAAGCCTTCAAGAGCCACCACTGACATCCAGAAGTCCTTATCCCTTTTATAACCATTGGCAAGATCTTCAAGTACACTTTTCGCTTATAGCCAGACAGAGGATAGAACATGTTACAGCCTCTTAAGTAACTTTTTAGCCTGCAGCCCTCTGCCACTCTGTGCCACCTAGGTTCAGAAATCACCAATGCAAATATTGCCTTAAAATAAAGATTTGCAGTGAGGCTGCAAACACAACAATAATCCTTAAAACCATCCATTTCTTCACCATCTCCTGCAGCCACCTGTGGGAGAGAAATCAAGGCACTCACCCCATGGATAGTGCCAGTGCCAAATCAGCAAAAAGCTGCTCTTGAAGTGCCCAAACTCTTCTGATAGCACAAGGAGGGTATTTACAGCTTTAAGTGACGCTATTACGAAGGTAGGCTACCACCTTGCTACCTTGAAAAGAGCTCCTGAAGTAATGAATAACTCCTGCTGTTCTGACCAAAACAGGGTATCACTCATCCTGACAGCATAATATATGTGTTCCCCACAGCTATGCAATGCATGGAGGCACCCGTGCAATTCAGAATCATTTTACAGTGGGATGCTAAGGGAACCTAGGCATAAAGGCTACTTTATGTAGTTAAGCAAATTCTCTATTCCTTTCGCGTTCATTCAACACACAGACATTTAGCCATTACCCAAGTCACAAAAAAATGAGGTTTAACCTCCTGGGCTCCTTTCTCCCCTGAAGAATTTTAAATGCACACCGAGTAGTAGAAAGAAAGCTGCTTCATTAGGTACTTTTCAAGGTAAGAAGTTAAGTGCAAAGTGAAGGTACCAAGTCTTATTCAGATCTGATGCCCCACCATACCTGACCAAGCTATAATAATTAGAGTTTCTACATGTAAGCCCCCATTTCACACTGTGAGCATGCAGGGAGCCAGAGATGGCTACACCTACCACACACTCAGAGTGCATATCAGCTTTCCTAGGACTCCAAATCCCAGGATTTTCCATGACCCTGAGATGCAGCTTTCCAAGAACAGTATGTCCTGGGTTCAGCAGCAGCAGTCATTTTTCTCCTTCGTAGTAGCTGGTGCAGTGCTGTGTTTTTGACTTTCAGCCTGGGAACAGTGCAGATAACACCGATGTTTTCAGTCACTGCTCAGTAATGTTTGGTCTGACCAAGGACTTTCTGAGTCTCGTGCTCTGCCACAGAGGAGAGGAGGCTGGGAGGAAGCAGAGGCAGGACACCTGACCCAAACTGACCAAAGAGGTATTCCATATCACAGCACATCATGCCCACTGTATAAACTGGGGGCAGTTATCCGGAAGGGTTAGAGTACTGCTCAGTTGGGCTGGGTATCGGTTGGTGGGTGGTGAGTGGTTGCATTCTCTTTCCTTGCTATTTCCTTTGTCATTACTGGTGGTAGCAGCAGTGCTTTGTGTTATACCTCAGTTACTGGACTGTTCTTATCTCAACCCGTGGAAGTTACATTCTTTTGATTCTCCTCCCCATCCCTCTGGGAGCAGGGAGAGGAAGGAGAGGAAGCGAACGAGTGGCTGCATGGTTCCAAGTTACCAGCTGGGCTTAAACCACCACACAGTACTTGCCAATTGGAATATTACAGAGTTGGTTGCCAACAGTGGAGTAAATTAAGAATAATTAATTAGTAAAAGGTTCTCTCTACAACAGGGTAAGAGCAGTGGCTGAGAGCACAGACACCATCTCCTGAGCTGCCAAAACTTGCCCAGAGAGATGGGCTCCCCTTGAGTGGAAATCCTGCCAAGCCTCATGGGGCTCCTTGGCCAGCCATTGACCATGCTGGCTGGAATAACAGTAACAACAAGGGGAGAGGGCATGGAGGCGTGAAAAATCCCACTGAAACCCAGCTGATTGTGTTGCTTTATCTCCTTTTGCACTTTCTCTGTTGCTCCTGATTGCCCTTCAGCAAACACTGTGACTGACAGGGACACTTCAGCTTTCCTGCTACCCTATCCAGGACCATGAAATCACAGAAAAGTTGCAAAGAGAATGAAGAAATAAATACCTTTCTATGTGATCTACCACAGCTCTCACGTGGCAGCTGCTGCGTCAAAGGCTCCTCTTTGTTCTTCTGGCAGCAAATATTAAAGAATCCTGGAAATTCAAGGCAGCTGAGGGAGACTTTGCGCAGCTGGGAAGGAGCCCATGGCAAACCCAAACCCGAGGAAAGCAGACAGCAGTGCTAACACAAAATCCCAGCTGGCAGAAGAGCGCCATGGCCAACTGAGCCTTATGATCCCACTGCTTTGGTCCTTTGGCATCCACACTACTACCAGCACAGAACAGGGTTGTCCACCATATCCCTTTCGTGAGCAGAACCAATCCCCTGAGAGCAATTGTTAATCAAAGAAATTAAAATCCATGTCATTTGCCATTACTGCTCTGTTTATACCACACTCACAACATCAGGCCATTTTGTTTATTCAGCAGCATACAATTATGTGACTGCTCTGACAGGAGATGAAGCACGAGGAGGAGAGCAAGGGGGTGGAATTGCATTTGTTTTCACAATGACTCTTGGACAGAAACTCATTAAGGTTTAACTTGCATCCTTCCAAGCAATCATAAGACATAAACATTATCCAGTACACTGCAAAGAGGAAGTTTTAGGGGAAAATAGCCTGGACTTAGTCCAAAGAAGGTGGCACTGTGCCCACAGTCCCCATGCACTTCTCCTGCACATGCAGTGCTGCTCCACACCTCCATCTTCTCAGAAGCTGCAAGGTCAGAGCCTCATAGAATCACAGACTCACAGACTGGTTTGTGTTGGAAGGGACCTCAAAGCTCATCCAGCTCCAGCCCCTGTCATGGGCAGGGACACCTTCCACTGGAGCAGGATGCTCCAAGCCCCTGTGTCCAACCTGGCCTTGAGCACTGCCAGGGATGGGGCAGCCACAGCTTCTCTGAGCACCCTGTGCCAGTGCCTCAGCACCCTCACAGGGAAGAGCTTCTGCCTAAGAGCTCATCTCAGTCACCCCTCTGGCAGTTAAAGCCATTCCCCTGTCCTGTCCCTCCATCCCATGTCCAAAGCCCCTCCTTCAGGCTTCCTGGAGCCCCTTCAGGCACTGGAGCTGCTCTCAGGTCTCCCCTTCAGGAGCATTCTCCTCTCCAGGCTGACCCAGCCCAGCTCTCAGCCTGGCTCCAGAGCAGAGCTGCTCTGGCCCTCGCAGCATCATCATGAGCTCCTCTGGAAACCGCTGTTTGGACCTTCCCCTTGGTCATTTTATATTGGCTGAGCAGACAGATGAGCCCTCCACCTGTCACAGAAAAAAGCCTTTGCTGAGCAAAGCCTCACTGCAATCCGGGTGCAGGAGGAAAGGGAGACCAAGACAAAGCTACAATGCTGATACCTTCATTGCTCACTCGATCAGCAGCAAAACATATCCCTGAAACTGCTCTAGTTTATATGTAAAACCAGCTGCAACCAAAATTTGCCCCAGGTTCAGCAAGACATTAACATGTCACAGGATGGAGGCAGAAGGGGCATCCACACCTGGATGTTCTTAGCTATTACACAGGCAAATGACATAAGGAGAAGAGCAGCCACAGGGAGCTTTGCCTGCCAAGATAAAGTTCGGGCTTCTCAGTCAAAAACAGCAACCCCAGAAGTGCTATTCTACTTTCTTCTGACCTTAGAAAAGACTGAGGACACCTTCATTTTCAACATGAAGGGGAACAGGCACTGAACTCAGGTGCTTTAGGGCTACACACAGTATTTTCCCCAACTCTCACTGCTGAAAGTACACAATGCAAAGCAAAACCTCAGCAAACCTGACCCACAGACCTGGGGTTGGACTATCTAAACTGTGCACAGGTAACTGAAAACTAGATGGAAATGAAAGTACTTAGGGGCCCAGTCCTGCTGCCAGCATTTAAATACACCTTTACTGGAATTGCTGTCCTAGAGGGTATAACACCAGGACAAAGCCCATCCTCATCACAGCACCCTGGATCCCCCCATTCTAGGAGGAATAACTGGAGTAAATCCTCAGAGACACTTCTATACTGAAGCCATAAGGATGGGATCGAACTCTGGGTTCTTTTACTTGCATTCATCTTAAAACCATTGGGAAATTGTTTTATTTGTCCTCCTACTGAAGTCAGGGGGTGGTGGGAGTGATGTGTGTGTGTTAAATTTTATTTACCTCTCTCCATTATTAAACACCTCATAAATCCAAGTCTTGGAGGGCACAATTTTAATTAGCCCTTAGCTACCTCTATGTGAAAGGGGACCTCTCAGAAGCTGGCAGGGACAGTTGCTTGGCCCTGTGCACACTGAATAATTGATGCTGGAAATACCACATGCTTATTCTCCTCCCTCTCTAACCTCGGGCCATACGGGGCAGATCTGCTGGGGATGTGGGGACACGTCCTTAACCAGGAACACCAGAAATAAAGATGTGTCACCTTTGCCTGTCTTGCTGGAGGTTGGGTACACAGCCACTTGTGAACCTGTCCCGGCTGTAGCAGGGGCAAAGAAACCAGCTACCCCTACTGATAAAGCTTTGGCTTTATTGTAACCCTAGAGGATAAACTCTAACCCTAATCTTCACCTCCCCAGCTGCTATTTTAAGCCTGTTCCTTCTCTACCTATTCACCATGGACATGGGGGATGCCCAGAGCTTCTTCTGCCATCTGCAAACTAGACCTGATGTGTCTGTAAGGTTATACACCTACAGACTGGAGGCAACTTCCAAAGTTAACTGTGAATTTTCATTTTGGATGTGCTTATAACAGCAGTGTTCCACTCCAGGAATGCATAAAAAGGCAGACATCACCTACTGAATATAGATGTCTTATCCATTACTAAGGAAAAACATCAGAGAGTACATAGAGAAAAGCAAACATAATCTATTTGCTCCCTTCAAACACTAATGAGCACTCTGTCCTGGGTGGAGAGCAAGCCTGCCATGGCCATGCCTGTAAACACTAACATCGCCAGGGGAACATTCCTAGAACTGTACCTTTATAGAAAGACCTTGTTCATTAACACAGGACAGAATAAAACATTAGGAGCCTTTCATTTAAACCTTATTTATGGATATAAAAATCTGGATCTTGTAGTCCTCAGATGGTTCATTCCCAAAGGCATTTCCCAAGCAGGCAGTGGAGGTCCAGCAGCCCTTGGGAAAACACAACCTTAACTGCTCATTGCTCTGCTCAGTTTCACATACCATTCCCTCTTAAATCTCCCCCAATTTCTGGCTGGTGACACTGTTTCCTCAACACTGCCTTTAAAGCTTGTTGGTGGGTTCAGATAATTGAGAAAGCAATTACATTTAAGTTGTAAAGAAAACAAAGAATTCAACTACCACAGTGTAAAAGAACTTGATGGGCTATGCATAAATCGTGGTGATGGTTAGCCTGGATTTTCCTCTTCCTATTCTCAGATCTTTGATTCCAGACAGCTGAATGTGAATATCTGGGTCTCAAGCTCCTTGCAGAAGCACACTGGCCCCCTGCACAACTAATAATCTCTTTTCTCCTTTTCCTTCTCACCTTGCAGCAGAGAGCATCCAACATTATCAGCAATCAGCAGCACTGAAAAGAATAAGCAGCCTTTCAAGTCAGGCAGCGCACTGCTACTTGCGTCCTTCCATGAACTCAGCCTACTTTCACCTCTTTTAATTGCCTGCAAAGATTGAAACACGTTAACTGTGTGCTGACTCGGCAAACTACGCGCTGAAATGGGAACGCTTTGGAATAGATTATACTGAAAACTAACAGGTAGGCAAAAGAATTCAAGGAACAACTCAGGAGCACGTGAACCAACAGGTCGGTTATGCCAGGATGCTGCAGCCTGTAATTTAAAGCCACATGATGGCCCTTGAGCATCCCAGTGCTGGGCTGTGCCTCTTGATTATTTGCAAGGCAGGAGTAGCTTTCCCCCTGCCAAGTGCCATGTGCAATACCCACAGATAGTAAGTGTTGTACCTGCTGCACTCAGGAGACAGATACCATGGGAGGATAAAAGCAAGAATACTGTAATCAGTTCACTGGCAGTAAGACAACAAAAATCAGTGTTGGCCTATTCCCCTCCACATGAAATGTGTTATTTTCAATTCTCCCAGTCCATGTCCCACAATCTCTGCCTCACTCCCTACCAGCAACAGTTACCTAAACATCAGCCCATCAGTTGAATCAAAGCTTTTACAAACTCAAGGGCCAAGCAGAGAGCACAAGGCCCAGATATTTCAACTTATTTCTCTTACCACTGAACTAACAAACAGATGACAACAAAAAAGCAGAGCCAATCATCTCCTCAAGCCCAGCTGGTGACCAGGGCTCTTTTAACCAAAGATGACCGAAAAAAACATGCGGTAGTGAAAGAGTTGTGCTGGGGTTGATTTGTAGTCAGCTTCTGAATGGGATCCATTTTCCTGATTCCCAGCCCAGCTCTGAATTACCTGGACAGAAGGAAAAACCTGTTCCCACACACACTTCGCAGATGGCTTTTGATTTTTCCCAGGTGCTAAGCACACACAGTTCCCATTAAAGTCTGCTCAAACCATAGAAGCACACCGCTGGACCATCAATTCTACCTCCACATCTAGCTTAGTTATGCTGCAGCTTATTTTGTTGCAATATTGACCTTAAAGCAATAATTGAAAGAATAAATCAGTGTGGCTCAGCCGTGTGTTCAATCTCATTCCTGCTCCGTGCTCAGCCCAAGCCGGATGCCACTGAGCTCTGCTTCATAGGGATGCTTGAACTGCAATGTTTCATTAGATGAACTTGAGAAAGAACTATCCTGTCTTTCTGCCACAGCAGGGCTGCCTTTTGCTCTGCAAAGGTGCATTGCTGTTCCTTTCAACTACAGGAGAAACTTCAAACACCAGAGTTAGCCTAAGTTTGGTGGAAGCCTTAAGATGGTCTAAGAAAACCAAGAGCAAAGGGGGTGGGACAGACACAGGAAGGAGGACAAGGAAGTTGTATACAGCTTGTAAAGAGTCTTCTCTGTATGGGAGTAGAGGATAAAACAATCAAGAACAGACTCAATTACTAGTGCTTGATCTAAAACCAGCCTCCTGTAGATACAGGACGTAGCCTGCAGCACCAGGGAAAAAGCCCTCTGAGCAATTCTGCAGCTAGGAGCAGCAGCCACCTCCACCAAACCACAATGGAGATTAAAACCTCCTTGAAGTCCTGTCTGCTGTACAAACAAGGGGCACATTGCACTAAATCTGTTTGCATGAGGCTTGAACTCATGCTTCCCCATACCTTGATCTAAAAACAAGAGTATATCTGTACATGTACACAACATGGACATAGCTGCAGCCACAGCAGATGTGCAGGCAAATAGGGTTCCTCTCATCTCAGATGCTATCTGCAGCTATGGAAACCCATTCATGAGACACATTCATGTGCCATTAACATGCACAGGGAAAAGTCCACGGGCAATTTAACACAGCAGTGAAATGCCATAAGATGTAGAACAGGAAGCAAAACACCACCTGAAAGTATCAAATAATAGAAAGTATTTGCTACATTAACAAAAATCATTAGAACACTCAGAGCATGCCTGGAAAACTACACTTGCATTGTACTTCCACATGTAACACAACTGAAGGATTTAATCACAGTCAAACATCTGCCAAACGATTGCCATTTCCAGAAACAAGCCGGGGTCTCCAGTGGGATCTGAAGGCCTCACTTGTCCTCAACTGCAGGACCATCTGGACACCCTCCATCCACAGCTGTCCTGACCTCCCATGATTATCCTAAAAGCCAGACAGCAAAAGAATAGAGGGGGAAGGGGAGGGAAGCCCAATCCATAATTAGCAGAGACACCATCATTTACCACCACCAAAAGCTGTCAGTGTGGAATGCATGATGCCAACACTCAGCTAAAGAACAGTAAGAAATTAGCCCAAAATGGGAGCATTCAGCTTCACCCATGCCCTTTCTTCCTCATTTACCTGCTTACAATGAAGTTTCAGGAGGTTTTGCTTGCTATGTCATGGAATGAAGCAGTAACAATCCCCCAAAGTCTCACAATTTTCTGACAAATTAATGGGGCAATATTTCTTTGAAACACTCAATTTTCATTCTAATTTTCAAAAAAAATCATTATTAAACAATGACCTCCTAAATACTAAGGAATTCCACTCTAAAAAATCCTGATATTATCTTTCCCAAAATACTAATATCTATCAGAATGGTTCTAATTGGTTTTATCAAATCAGTGCCTGAGGCATAAAAGTAACTCATCCCCAAGCAATCATTTCTCTACATAAAGGCTTTAAGTAGAATACCACTAAATTCATGGTGATAGTCAAAAAGCCAACTCACCTGAAGACTTATCCATACCAGGATCACTGACATGAAAGGGAAAGCACACAGCAGTACTTCCATCTGCACTTTCAGTGCCTCAGACAGCTATGTGCCAGTTCACTTGCACCCATGCTTTCCTGGATGGAAGTGAACATCCCTCTCCTCTAGGGTTTAACCAGATCAGCTGCAGCCTGCTCCATACACAAAATGCTTGGATCACAACAGATGCAAACATGAGTCCTTTGAGGCACCACTGGAACTTGGGTCTACAGAAATGATGAGTCTATGGGGCCCCTTAATAACCCTCCAGGACATACTCCTGTAGCACACAAACACAGGCTGTGGCAAGTGTGCCCCAGCTTGACCCTTCACAACCATTTTCTGGAGCTTGTCCAAGTCCATAAACATCTCCCCTCCGCAACCTGAAACCACGATTGGTTTTCAGAAGGTTGACTCAAATCAAATCAAACTCATTTCCAAGACAGTCTGCAGCAGAGGGAAGCAATCAGCATTTGATCTCCAGCAAGGAGAAAAGTGCATTCCTCAGCCCATGCCTCCTGTGCCATTAGCTGCTACTGTAGATACTCTGCCAAAGGCAGACTGAGAGCAGCTACTCATTGGGATACACCAGGTGCTTGCTTTGCAGCTCCCTACCTGCTGCTTCTTTTTCTCTGAAGGCTCTTAAGAGATTTCTCAAAAGCAGCCAACTACTCCAGGAATATAGGGTGCACAAGGAATCAATGGGACATGTCGTCTAACCCACTTCAGAGCTTTCAAAATGTCATCCGAAATGTGTGACATTAGATCTGAACAAGCAATTCATATGATGTCCTCTAATAATAGCCTGCACAATAAAGTGAGACATAAATCAAGACTGAGCTTTGGTTTTAAACACAGCACTTCAGACCTGCTCAAGCATCCCTGCATAGGATTTACCTTAAAATGCCGATACAGTCTTTCAAAGCAACCCCATCATCTTAAGAGTGCAAGTCAGACAGGGGACTCTTTGGAATGCCCTCTCACATCCCTGTACCCAAGACAAGAACTGATGAGAGGAGAAATAACAGACTTGTTCAGCATGGTGTAAAATGAATGGGATAAATGCCCACTCAGATGCATCTCATCTACTTTTTTTGTGGTTGCTGCTGAAAACAGCAGTCACACCATTTACCTCCATGTTCCAAGAGGTTTCTACCACCTGGAGCATGAAAGCAGACATCAACCAAGACCAAACGCTCCTTTAACATCATCTCCTAACACGATTTACATGGAAATAGAGACATCTTTGTTCTACTTTTCTGGTCTCCATCAAACATTGTCAAAGACCACCTACAGGTGCCTTTGATTGCTGTTGCTTTCTAAATAGTAAGTGACTGGCAATCCCAGAGCAAAGTTTACACTAATTTAGTAATCACACTGTATTTATTGAAAGGCTTATAATCCCATGAGCAAAGATATTCAAGAGGCTTAAGGAAGGGAAAAGCTGCTGACAGGAGGGCATGGAAGGAGTCCCTCATAATGGCATCTTAAGAGGGTCTGTAATCAACAAGATACACATGGCACAGAGCGTCAGATTAGGCAGAACCGTCTTGTAAAATGATTTGAGCTGTGATGTGGCTATGAAAATAAGGCGGGCAAATAAAAGCCTGTAAAAAGGAGGAATAAAGAGGAAGACAGGTCTGCATTATGATATTATTCAGGTCACCAATGAACATTTCAAGGCTGAGAGCCAAGCTGTTTCCCAGAGGTTCCTCAGATGCTCTGACTAAACGGGATTTTTCTTGTCATTTGTCAGCATTTGGAGCTGACTCACTCTTATTTCTCTTCTCCTCATATGCACTGTGCACACTTTATGTGGATATGGCATGTGCAGGGGTGTGTGGCCCAGCATATATTTACACAAATGCATCCATGTAATCTTCTCATACTCTGGTTATTCTAAGCAGAGAAAAGAGCATTTTGGCCACGCAGCTGCAGGCTGTGCCCCAGCAATGCGATCTTTTCCCTCTGTCCTATCAAGGTGCCTTACATTTGATATCTTGAAATCACAAGCCACCACTGCCTCTAGAGCTGACAAGAGAGCAGCCTTCACAGCCCATTTCACCTCCCTATTCAAATGGCAAATGGATTTTTTTTTTTTTGTGATGCAGACATCTGTCCCAGTAGGGACTAAACCAACACTTCCCAAATTATTATTCCCAGATTACAGAGGAGCCATCAGATGGTAAAGAGTTCTCTCCCGGTGACTCAAGCTTTATTTGAGTCACTGCTAGAAAGATGAAAGCCTTCCCACTTCAAGAGATAAAAATGAGAGAAATCATCTCCTTGTGAAGAGCAGAGCACACAAAACGTCTCTGCTGGTTCCCAGGGCTCAGGCAGCATCTGTGAACAGGCAGGGAGCAGAACCGCTGCCCTAGCACTCTTGCATCACTCCTGAGGTGACTCCCAGCATCCCAAAGCTCTGGGACCACCAGGGTGTTAAAAAGTCATACAAGAGGTTTGTTCAGGTTTGCAGAGGTCAGCATAGAGCAGAATTTTACCCTTGCTGCACCTGGAGGGTGAAAACCAAGGCAAGATTTTATCCTGAAGGTTTTTTTTGGATCATCCCTACCTTGTAAACATCCCAGTTCAGAAAGGAAGGGGCACACTGCCTCTTGCCCACTGGCTGAACAAGCTCGCTTCCTACATGGTAATGCTGTGTTGTAGCCAACACAAAAGCAATCAAGTTTCCCTTAAAGAAGCTTTCCCAGGGCTTTCTGCTCCTCAGAGATCCGGTTACTTTAAGCCAAACCTCAGAATAACCCACACCAAGAATAGGAAGGCACACGTGTAGGCATCAACCACACATTAAACGCATGAAGCAGTCTTTGGACCCAGTACTCTATGGGGCACATAGCCAGGATGGCCAGAAAATGTCAGCCTAAACTGCAACCACTTCTTCCACCACCTTAAAGCTGGGGGAGCCCTGAGCCTTGCACCCACACATTGACTGCAGTATGATCTCCTATCCTCACAAGCACAGTCTCAGCCACATTTAACTCTTTGTCCTCTGCAGAGTCCAGATTTATCTCAACTACTGTTCTGAAAGAAAAGCAGCAGTTATGTATTGTAATAACAGAATTTGCCCAGACACGGTACTTTACACAATCAGAAGGAATTTTATGGCACCTTAATTACTTAGGCCACCCAGCACTCCCCAGAGAGAAGCAGGGTCAGCCTCACTGTAGGCAGGCACAAATTCACACCAGAGTAGGGAAGAGACTAGCAGTCCTTTAGTAGACACTGCTGAGAGCAGAGCACTATTATGGTCCATCACAGTGCCCTCTGACTCTGTGATTTTAAAGCAGCCTACAAAGCCACACAAAGCACACCCATTGAAGTAAGGCATCTAGACTTGGTCCAAGTGGAAAGGGAGGGCTTATTCTACCAGATTGGCTGCATTTACATCCTCGGCACTCTTGATTAGGATTTTTAAGTGACAAAAGGAAGGGCATGAAGGACAAAAAAATGTTGCTGGAGCTTGCACACAAGAGGAGATGAGATGTGCTCCCAGCCCCACTCACCACAACAGCCTGCATGGTACCAATTGCTCACCCAGTGCTTAAAGCATCTTCAGCACTTTCCTGCTTCAGAATCTGAAATTACCACTGAGTCACTCCATGTGCAGTGACTGAAGGAGACAATTCTGCAGTTATGAGCAAGAGGGAGCTGGTCTGTCTGCTCACAGAACATAGGAAAGATAATCTACAAGCAAATGTCTGCCTTAATATATGTCCCAAATTTTTAACCTGTGTCTTAATTCATTCCTCCAGCTCACCCCTGTTAACTCTATTCTTTGCAGCATCACCTCTCTCCACTCACCATCTTAAATACACCCACACAGCATTCCCAAAGGAATGCGCTAAGCTGCCATCCTCATGTTGCAGACAGGTAACTGAAACACAAAGGCTAAGCCTTACATTCAACCCCAGAGGATCCCACATCTTGCTTTCCTGTGGGCTGTATGATCTACAGCCAGCCAAGAACCATCTCTAGATGCAAAATCTCAAACAGTCTGAGCCTTCCTTTGGTCATTTATCCAAGGACAGAATTAAACCAACATCCTTCAAAACCCAACCAAGCAACCCCCCTACTAGATCTGTCACCTTATTTCATACAGCTAGTTCTTCTTTAATGTAACAGTGACCACTAGTGTACTCATATCTCCTGACAGCACAGGATGCACTAATCGACCCTGGGCTCAGCTTGATCTTCCATTGCCACTTAGAAATCAAACACCTTCTGGTGGCAAATTCACCACCACACAGAGCCATGCTGGGACTGGAACCTCCCAGAAATCACAGGTTTCATGCCCAAGAGGCTTCAGGTAGCACCATGCCCCTTGAACAACAGTCTGTCATTTGTCACTCCCCATATGCACACTTTGCTGGGCTGCTACTTCTACATCCCACCCTCCCTCACACCCCACCCCC
>JAOEHX010053689.1:0-18759 GCA_025448015.1 Bolborhynchus lineola | reverse complement strand
TCCAAATTTAGGCTTTTTAATAACAGGAATATTAGTACCAGTTAATACAGCTTGAGAAAACATTTGGGAACAGGACTGGTTTGATAAGTAGAGAACAAGTACAAGTAAGAGCTAAAATGTATCCTTTCAGTCTCTAAAAGTAATCAGGCTGTCATTAGGATGCATAACAAAGACTTCTACATATCATAGACTCAGTCAAATGTCAAAGGTCTTGGTCAGAAGAATTACTTGGCAGTAATTCTATCAGCTCTGAAAAAGCAACACATCACCAGAAGCTTACTCTGACTCTCCCAGAACTCAAAGCATCCCAAAGAGAGGTGATCCTGGAAGACTAAAGTGTCTGTTTTGAGCTGAAAGCAGGGACACAGGATTTGCTGAAGTAGTCTGCAAAAAGCTATCACTTGCTTTCTTTGCTGCAGAGTTTCCCATCGGTATGTACTAGAACTAAAAATAAAGATTTAAGGAGAGAAATTACACTGATACTTTCGACACTGTATGTTGAACACTTCCCTCCAGTGGAGCGATTCAGGATTGCTCTTTTCTCGTCACATACCTTCTCTGGCTATTTTAGCTCATACAATACGGAACTGTTTTGCCAGAGAAGACAGAATATCACGCATGCTGTAAGAAGGAGCTACAAAATAACAAAAGGAGCCTGATTATTGAAAGGGCAAAGTGGTCGTGGGTTTACTTCACAAGCTCTAAAACGCTACAGTAAAAAGTCAGCTAAAAGCCAAGAACTTTGTTACATCTTCACAGTAGAAAATATAGGAACTTCAGCCAGCGCCCTCTAATCTGTGCCAAAGTGTAAGCCATTTGCCTGCTCTCAGGCTGAAAATAGAGCACATCCATCCAAAAGTCTCAGGAAATCATTATTTGGTTTTGCTTTTCTCCTATTATCCAATGCAAAGGGAGTGCACCCTCCTTAAGTCTCTTTTCACATACATGTCCAAGAAAACAGCCAATTCAGAAACCACAAGCACCCAGTCCTCATGCTCAAGCTCCAAATAACTGGAATGTTACAAGAGGGAAGAAACTGAATGAGAACTAATCTTAGCATGACTTTTTCCTGGAACTATTGCTAGTTTCAAGCAAAACTGTAAGAACCTTTGAGGAAGGGGACAACACTGCCTCACTGATGTTAAAAATGGGTCAGACCTTAAGCAGAGTCTGTGGAGATTAGATTCTGGCTGATATTAAATACATAAGCTCCTCCAGGGTTCCACCACCATAAATATATGATGGTGGAATAAATGCATCAATCCTAAGTGTGGTCTAGGAAATGGGATCTAAACTTACACACAGGTGTTAATCTATGACTTCCAGAGAAGTCTGAAGGCAGAGAAACCATATTCCCCCACCACTGCTGTTTAACTCCAAAAGGTCACCAAGGGCCCCTACATTGCATCATCAGCTCGACAGCTTCTCCTATCAATTATTCCTTAGGGGTTCCTATGTAAAAAGTCACCACTGCAGAAGCAGTCACAGGCTCTTCCTCTGCTGCTTATTCTTCTTGATAAGGCTGTCAGCACCCTAATTATTGTTAGAGGAACTGGGATGTCAACAGAGGATTTATTGTGGTTTCAGGTGGGAATAAAAGAAGACTGTTACTTGGGACATGCTTTTCCTACAGTGTGACTAAACTCAGCCTGGCAACCTATAAAGAAAAAACTCTCTCATTACTCGTGCCTTCAAGTTAACAAGGCCCAAAGCTCCTCAGTAAAATAATGAGCCTTTTAGTTTATTTTAAATCATTATTAAGCGCATTGTGAAGTTTCATGCTTTCCCTCTGTGGTGACCAGATTCGGTTAAGCACAAAACCAGACTAGTGGTACATGAGCAAGCATAGGGTTAAACACAAAAGCTCAAAAGAGTTTGCAAAAGCTCAAGGCACTGACCATCACAAAGGCTCTCCTGGGGTCAGGCATCTTACAAATCAAGAGCATAATGGTTTCAATTCCCACTAAAACATGGTTCATTACCAGCTACCATCCTCCCCGAAGGCCCCTGGAGAAATGAGGTTGTTTCCTCAAAGGGCTATGCTATGTTGGCAGCCTTTATCTCCGTCACCTCCATAGACATTGCATGATAGGGCAGATACCTCAGGGGGGAGATAAAGGCATTTTCACAGGAAGCTGAATATCCAGCCACTGAAAGAAACCAGTCCTCCCGAGGAGCTACCTGCTGCAGCAGCAGCTTTAAACTTCTTAGCCACGATAGGTCTATACCACAGCATCACCACCATTTCATTGTGGATTTTATTTCCCGTGTAGCCTTTAAGCAAAGGTGCTCTGTGCAGTCTGCCCTTTGCTTGTACAAACTAAGAGAGCATTTGTGTGCTTGACATTTCATATGGCATTACCACCCTGCTCCCCATCCCCAGCAACAATGTGAAAGGGCAATCAATACAGGCAAGGAGTAGGAAGCACGGTTCCAGTAAGGCCTTTCAGCTGCCCAAAGGTGCTTTGCTGAGTAAAGTGATCATGAATTAAGCCAAGTTAATGAACTAGTAGAGGAATGAACTGATATCTCTGCCATCTACATCCTTTTAAATGAAAGAAAACAAGACTCCCAGACTCAAAATTCATGATCTCTCTGAAACAATAGACAACATTCCAGACCATGAGCCACAACTCAAAGTCAGCAGGAGTTCCTCCAGTGATTTCTGTGGGCTTTCAGTTGAGCACTGAATGAAGGTTCAGCTCAGTTACAGCTATGATCTTCATGAAAAAACTAAAGAAACTCTGAACACCTCTTAAACTTTAATGGCCAAACAGTGAGAAGTGGGGCTGAGACAGGAGCCATGTTCATTTCAGTGACTGAGGACCTAATAACACATGAAGATTTGACTTACTTGGATTGGTGGCTTCTCACATACTGCCAACCACAGTGCGCTCCTGAGAGCCACCAGTTCAGCTGAGCACCAGCTTTCTGTGTACTCCTAGTCACAGCAGCATGATGGCTACAAGAAGACCAAAAACATTGCTAGCCATGGCGTCTCCTGTGTGAAGCATTTGACTGATCCCCCAGGACCCCTCTTTCTCGATGCTTCAGTTTTGAGTGAGCTTTCTTTGTCTGTTTGGTCCTTGCTACTCAGAGGCTACTTTTCTCTTGGACAATAATGGAGCTCTCAAGACTGGTTTGAGATGCAACTGCTCCTAAAATTAGTTCAGGAGAGACTGGGAGACAGAACAGTGCCAGCAAATGGTATTAACCCTACAGTTAGCCTGAAAAATCAGAGGGAGCCAAGGAGAAAAGTCTACTTGTTCCTGCAATCAACAGATCAGTCCCACCTTATACCCACACCAGCATCACTACAGTTGCCACCTCCAGATCATATAGCATAACCTATCCAGTAGTGACCATGTCTGATAAGACATCACCACTGTGCAACTCCAAAACTAAACTCAAATAGCTTTAACATTCCTTAATTTTTTCCCCTTCTAATGATTCTCTTATCCTGTTTGCTCTATTTAAAATCTCAACATGATTTTTCCTGAGCTGACAGCATGCAAAAAAGCTAAAGCTGGTTATCTGAGAGCAGAGGGGAAGGAGGGGAAAAATCAAACAACTTGCTTTCTGCTTCATGCATCATTGCAAAAATGTTATGTTTAAAAAAAAAATAAGAACTACACTAGCTTTAGCATTAATAATATAGACAGCAAAAAGAAACCAACCCACTCTTCCACAGCTCCAAAACAGCAGCCCCATGGCATTGAGGAGCTTGGATAACAAGGCCTGTAATTTTGCCTTAAACACTAGCTGGATGTTTCTTTGAAGTTCAAAACTAGCTTAAGACCATTGGTTTCCTTGATGTTTGTGCTTCCTGTTTCTCTGCGTTTCCTGGGACTATCCAGGAAGGAAAATGCAGATGCAGAGTGTACAATCTCCCTGGCTAATCCTTCACTGCTCATCGGGATTTGGTTTTCCACTCTACTTTTCCTCCCTGGCTACCAAGACTCAAAGCCAATCATCCATACAGAGACAGCTCTGCCACACATGACACTGCAGCACTGTTTGGAGGTCAGTAACAAGAGATACTCCACAGCTATAGGGTGAATGTCACACACAAAAAACCAGTAATATTGAACTGGAATGACCAAATCCTCCTGGCAGAGCCAAAAATAACAGATTGGAGCTCACATACATCACCCATCTTCAAAGAATACAGTGGTTATTAGTGCAAAGCCTTCTGTTCCTCCTATGTGAAGAGGAAGTGACGCACAGAGAAGGAACAAGGAGATGCAAGGTCCCTCACCCCTGGAACAGGTTACTGTTAAAAGCCAACACAATCCAAGACTGAACAGTAGTGACTGTTCATAAATCATAGCAGGCTGCGTTGCAGATTGTCATAGGCCCACAGGACATGTTATCAGGGGCACATCTCTGTGCCATGGAAGCCACTGGCACATATGACTAGTGGCCACACAAAAGCTTTGGATCTGAGCTACTTCAGTACTCAAGGGGTGAGGGCTGGATTTAACCCTCCAGGTCAGCTCTAGCACCATGGTTTCAAGCTTTATTTTCCATCCAACAAGACCTTTCTCTTGAGGGTAAAACTCGTATTATAGGGTTTTTCAACTCAGGAATGCTGGATGTTGCAGAGGGACAGCTAAATCCAGGAAAATCCTGCTTTAGACAGAAGTGTGAGGGATGCTTGCAGTGTTTTGGTGTCACTGACCACAAAACCTAACAGGGAATTATTCCCTAAGAAGGGAATAATTATGACCTTTTTAGGCAGATGGACTTGGAAGACAGACCAGAGCAGTTCAAGGGTTGGGAGGGGTCACTCCAAAGCCTGCCCAACGAAGTGGTCTGGAAGGACAGCTCTTAGTGGAGGAGGAAAAGGGACAAATTGATAAAGCACAACAGATTCCAGCCTGCAGCAAGGCAATGACAGTGACAAAGCTCTTAACAAGCTCTCTCTCCTGGCATGGAATCAAATGCATCACCAGCACCACCCCCATCTGGACAAAAGAGTATAAAATAATACAGAAATTGAGGAGCAAATAGATAAAACTCCTTCCTTTCTTTGGGAAGTCTGTGATGGCAGCTGCAGGCTATGGAAATACAAACTGGCTGTTAAAGCAAGAGTCAGTAACGGCAAGATGACAATTTACTACAGTTTCCAAAGCCAGCAGGGGTGATGTTTTGTGTTAGGTGATGCACAGGAGCAAGGAGACAATGACAGAGGCAGAAAAAATTAGCATCCATCTCTTCAGCTATCCTGAAGCTCCAGCGCAAGAGTCAAAGCAATTACTTCCACAGCTTCACAAACCTTTGCACCTCAGTGTTAACGTGTCAGACCTTGTTACATTAATTCTACCTTAGTTTGCCCTGGGAAGAAAAAAAATAATATATGTGGTGATTTGTTTAGAGAATAAATAAGAATACACTTCCATTTCCCTCTTTTATGCTTCATCATTCTGTTCTACTGTTTGTTTTATTCTTTGACCAAACATGCTCCTGCATTGACATTTCCTACTCCAAATACCCACTTTCTTCCAGAGACACCACAGTGGCAGGTCAATATTTATTAACTTCACACGTGCCTTGTAATATTATGGTGGATGATGCAAAAGCACATCCTAAAAAGAGGATTAACATTTGTATCCATCATGGGGAAACTGAGGCACAGAGTGGTTAACAGACTGTCCAAGGATGCTCAAGAGACCAGGGGCATCCCCTGCTTTCACCACACAGCAACACAGACATCCCAGTTAACATGAAAGCATCCTTACAAATAGGATGGAAATCATCACTGATGAGTGGCTAAGTGCCAAAGATCCGACTCTGTGGCTTTATGAAATTCAAAATGTATCAGTCCTTGAGGCCTTTCCAGCCTTTCCCTTCCATCTTCTGCTTCCCAGACCTGCACTACTGGAGTGGCTAAAACCAAGCTGTTCCCACAGCACTCATCTACTCCAGACAGCAATTTTGTTGCTTGCTAAAATATGATGTGACTTAAAGCAATAGAATCACCACAATTTAGAGTTGCCACAATTTCCCACAGCTCTGCTGATATCATTCACCTTCCTCATCCACCACAAACAGAAGTAAAACCACCTCCTGGTGTGAGCAGTGAGAGATAGCCCAGCCAGCCAGGAGGCTGCAGGAACATCACACCTCTCCATCATCCATATCCCTTTAGGACCCCATGGGCTCAGCCATTTCCTTCTGCTCGATCAGCCGCCGCTGGATCGAGCTGAAGTCTATTCTCCTCTTCCTACACATCTTTATTTCCTCCACGAACTCATAGAATCCCAGACTGGTTGGAAGGGACCTTAAACCTCCTCCAGCTCCAACCCCTGCCACAGGCAGGGACCCCTTCTACTGGAGCAGGGTGCTCCAAGCCCCTGTGTCCAACCTGGCCTTGAACACTGCCAGGGATGGGGCAGCCACAGTTTCTTTGTGCCAGTGCCTCAGCACCCTCAATAGGGAAGAATTTGTTTCCCCCTCACTCTCCCCCTCTTGCATTCAAGCACAGCAATGCTGTCAGCACCGCATGTCCCCAAGGACTGATCTGAGCCATCCTCTTCCTCCTCCCCATCTTCCTTCAAACTGAAGTCTTCCTCACAGTACCGCCTCTAATGCTTGGGCTTTACAGGCCAGGCAAACCTAAGTTTTACACTCAGCCACTCAAATATTTGCAGGCTGTACATTTCCAGGCATACATTTACCCATCTGCAAACATTATGTGCAAACACACTGTTCCACATTCACGCTGCTGTGGTCACATATCAGGAAGCGCAGCATCGCCAGCTGATGTATGTGGTGAATAGCCACAACATGAATCACAAACAGCTTGAAGGAGTTGTTCAATTAACTTCAGGCCAACAAGTACAGACCAACAAAAATGTGTTATTAAATGTGAGCGCTGAATATGCATGCAAATTTTGGTATTTCTTTGCTTAGAATAAAGGAAAAGCTTAAATAAATTCCAAGTTATAATTTTTCCTCTTTCTCCCTCCCACATCTTCTCTCCTGTCCCCTGCTGAAATACATCATTTGCGGTTTTGGTCCCTTCACCCCTGCCTGCGTTCTCCCAAACTCCTGAAATTAGTTTCTTGCTGAATGTCTACAACACAATTTCATTTGGAGGATGTCACAGAGATTGAACTGAGCCATCTGCTTCCTAAGACAAAAAGAAAATGATTGCTTTTATGCTTTTGCCTATGGTTTGTGGGTCGCCAAATTGAGATTATTCAGGCACAAAAGCTTTTAAGGATCTCTTATTTTTAGAAGAACAAACACAGATTTCTTTTTTAGGATAATTAACAAGCTCATATTAAAACAAACAAACAAAAGGAACAACCAAAGTTCAGCTGCAAACTTCAATACAGATGGAGATGTTCCTCCAAGAGGGACTGTCCATGCTCTGAAATCCTGGTGATGCTGAAGGCAAGAGACACTGTATCCACACTAAGGGTGCAGTGTGGGAATGACTGTGCTCACTCCCTGAAGCAGGCTGAGCTTGGAGCATCACTGGACGCAGCACTGCCCCTGATAACTGCATTCTCCTGCTTCTCTGGCTAAAGGATAGAAACATAGGAGCAATGCAACCACATAAAATGTGTATAAATGTGCCTAGGAGCCCTAGTGCTAGACAGGATCATGCAGGCAACAAATGATCTAAAATATGGACTAGAAAAGGACAGTTCAGTCACTGTCCAAGTTCCAGTCTAAACAGCACCCCTGCCCCTCACAAGGGAGGAGGATGAGCCTGTCCAAAGTACTTGCAAGGAATAAAGCAGGATGGGGAAGAGAAAAGCTCGTGGATTTGGGGCACTCTCCTGGTACAGTGAGGGGTTTTCATCCGATTTCTGCTTATTTCTCCACTGGGAAAATGCAAGCAAATCTCCAGTGTCCATCTCTCCTGCTCTGCCCCTATCACCTTTGCATTCCCCAGTGACAGTTTTGGTTGTCTCCTTGCCTAGTTACAAGACCAGGTCTTTAAAAGCCAGGACCACTGTCCAAAACCAGGACAAGCAGCCAGAATCCTTTGGCTCAATGGGAGCAGGGAAACACACTGGGGAGACACTACATGACCAGTACAGAGAACTGAAGAACCACTGCTAAGCATCTCACAGAGCACCCACGAGTAACAGCTGCCCTACAGCAGCCCTCAGCATAGGACAAAGACTTGCCTGAACACAGCTGGGAGATGAAGCTTTCTGCTCATGTTTCCTAAAAGGATATTTAATGTGTTGAAAAGCTTCATCCTCTGCAACAGAGCCAGAAATGAGAACAGAGGACTGAGACACGCTCCTGCTCAGATCCTGGATGCAGCCACAACTGTCAAGAAGCATCAGAGCAGAAGGGCATTGAGGCCAGGGGCATCACACAACATGGTTCTTTCACCCAAGGAGCACAGCCCTGGCAGGCAAGCCTGTGGGTCCACTAAGCTTCAAGATGCACTGCCACATAACCAGTGCCCAAAAAGTCACTCTCAGATGCAAGGAGAAATCCCTGTTTAGCATCCCAATAGTGGAAAGGAGGAAAAGAGAAAGACACAGAAGAGGAAAAGGCAGCTGTAGAGAACAAAGCGCAGTGACCAGTGCTACTGCATAATTCCCTCGAAGAATGAGGATAAGTAGCAAACTAAATCAGGAAGACATGCCTACAACGACGGCTCCTCAAGAAGAGACAGATGCTGGCACACCAGAACATGCGTGCTCACCAACACCTGGGAACAGAACCCAACCTCAGCTCTCAGTTAATGTAAGGTATGTTTGCAAATATAGATAGGTGAGAATAAACCCAGAATACGGCCCAGCAAGGACATGGCAGTAAAATGAATACAAAAAAGGGGAGGTTTTGGATAGAGACAGGCATGTTCTAGCTAATGAAATAGAAACCAAAATGCTACTTCAAACACCAGGATGAGTCTCCAACAAGTTTCTAGAGCTCTGCTGGAAATGACTAGCAGGCACCTTCATGCAACATCACACCTGGAAAGCCTTTTAAGATCAAGGATGGAAAAGATATTTAATAGAATTCAAAATGCTCTACTGGTACTTTGAAAAGCGGTGACTTTCTTGCAGCCACTCATGGCTAGTCAAGCTCAAACACTTCAATTAGCACTCTGTTCACTCCTTAATGACTAATAAATAATAATTAATGAGTTCCACTCCATGTATTACCTCCTTCCCCTCTCACTGTTATTATTATTTGTATGTTATGCCCATTAAAACCAGCTAACTAAGCACTTGTAAAACACATTCTTTCCTCAGATGATAGGTGGAAAGAAGTATAAATATGTATTAGCACCCTAATCAAAACAGAGATAATAACAATGCTCACAGCCAGGAAAGGCTGTTTCAGAGGAGTTATCCAGCAGCTGTACAAACCACAGGATTATGGTTGTCGTGTGCATGTGTAACATACTGCACAAAGGAACTCTACATGGCCCTGTGTCTTTTCCTTGCACGTCTTGCCTGGGGCAGGCTCTGTGCTGCAGGCAAAAGGCTGAATCGAGTCTGCAGTGAGGCACAGCAGTGTGTTGATGCTTGGTGGTATTGCCTCCTCACCTCTGCCCTAACAGCCCTCCATGTGCTCTAGTGCAGCCATTACCACCTCCTTCCAAGCTGAGCCAACATGAATCGAAATGGAACCAAGATGTTAGCAGGTTTTCAGGAGCAAAACTGAGCTAAATCTGCTCCTTGTCAGCACTTGCTCAAAGCTCAGTGCTTGGTACCAGCCTGGAGATGTTAATTCAGTAATACCAGTGATGCTCTTGGGCACAGACATCCAGGACTGCCTGACAGAAACAGAGACTTCCCAAACAGCACAGTGCTGGATAAAGAGACATCTCCTGATGTCTCTTCAATCCTGCAGTCTGCACTGGCTCAGCTCGCAGGCAGGTGCTCCCAGGGATGAGGAAGGATGGAACCCGAAAGGAAGCAGCAAACCCAACTCTGCACAGCATTGTCCCCTGCTTCCTGAGGTCCAGCTCACTGCCTTAACCTCAAAACCATCTCGCATCCATGCAAGAAACAGCCACCATCATGGGAAGGCAAGAGGCCTGGGATTTATCCTTGGCTCTGCAAACACTGCTCGCATTTCCTGCCTCAGTTTCCCAATGGCACAAACCATGAAACCCACACAGAACCATTTCCATTAGAGGAGATCCTCACCTGGCTTTGGTGTCACCAATCTCACACTATTCAGGTCAAAAAGTTGTGCTGAATATTTGCAAAATAGAAATCCACAAACTTCGGTATAAGGCACAAATTAGAAAAAGGTATTTGACGTGTTTGCAAGGTGGTTTAACAGCACCTGAAATACATGAGCATTCACACCCTGCTAATGAAAAATGAGCAGCAAACTCCCAGCTATTAAGGAATGGATTCAAATGATACAAATTTGGACATATTCACTCTCTCCTACACACACACAGCAGGTACAGACATACATTGTGACGTGCCCAGAGACCAGAGCACATGGTCCTGTCCATTCCCAAAGGGAGTTTCTAATCACAGCTGCTATTACAATATCCATAATCTGGCACCTTTCACAAGCAATAAATTCATATGCAAATTGCATAATGGAGTAAGATTAAATAAAAGGAGAAGAAGAAAATTCAACGAGACACAAGTTCAATGGTTCAAGCTTTCAGAAGATCCTGATCAATAATGATCTCATAGCTTCTTTAACATCATCCTGACAGCAGAACACTTCTGGTCACTGAGACATCCCTACCAGCGCATATCTGAGATCTCTTTAGCTTCCCTGGCCAAAGACAAGGCCCCTGGGATGGACAATGCATTAGGCCAAGTACAAACCAAAGTAAAACCCTGCTTTACTTGAGCAGGGCTGGAAGAAGCAGCCCAAGAGGATGTCTTGAGTCCTGCAAAGCTGGAAAGCCATGTTCAGGTGGGAATGCCTCCTCAAGGCTCGCAGGATCACAACAAAACCAAATGCACTGGGGCAGGCCATGGTACAAATATGATTCAACACTTGACCAAAGACTCAAAAGCTCTGTGAGGGTCTTTCTCCAAAAGCCCCCTGTGAGAAGAGCTGAGATAGGTCCCATCTCCCAACATTAAGATGTCCTCGATTACTCTCACATTTACCTCTTCCACTTTGCACTCCTTTCAAGCACAGCTCCAGAGTCCCAAAGCCAGGCAAGGCACAAACCATATATTCAGATTTGATACTATTTAACAGTGGCAGTATGAAAGCCTTCATGCCATTAAACCTGCCCTGCTGATCTCTATCATTTCACATGCTACAGCCACGCTAACAACAGGATGGCAAAGTCATGTTTGCTGAGTAACCTGCGTTTCTCCTCAACACAAAAGCAGGCAGAAGGAAGGTGATTGGATGCTCTGCCCAAAAAAACACCATACCACTGGATTTCTACATCTGCACGTGTACAACACAAAAGAGCAAAGAGGCTGGGAAGCTTTACGGCTTAAACCACAGATAAGAAAAACACAGAGGATAAACAACCAAGAAGTGCAACAGGAGTTTATGTGGCTTTTCTGTGGCAATATGCTTGTGGAGAAGAGTCCTCGTGTCTCATTCTCTCAGCCCAGTGGAAGGAGGGGGCTCTGACAGGTCCTTGTGCAGGGAAGACCCACCATGAACATCAACAGCAGCAAGCCTGGACCCCAGATGTGGGACTCAGAGCTTGCCAGCCTGAGCACCATACTGGGTCAGGCTGGCAGAAGCAATCCAAAGGCACTGCTCCTATGAGAACAAATACAACCCTTTCATTCCTGGGAGAAATACCATTTCTTGCTTTCACTTCTTGATTTCCCCCCATTCGAAGCTTGGCCAAAATTCAGACACCATCTTCTCCATTCAGTGAGTGGATCTGCACCATCAGCTCCTCTGTGAGCAGTTCCCTGCCTTGCAAGAAGGCATTTGGAAGCAAGACAGGTATGAGGTGCCCTTAAGTGTAATTTCCCTGCCCCCTAATAATGATAACCAAGTCCCTGGCGCACAGGGTAAGGCTGTCATCTAGTGGCAAGCAAGAAGCCTGCAATTAAATCTCATTAAGCAAAGGACAGCAAAGGCAGGTGCATGCTATGTCATGAAAATAGGCAAGCTCTTCCCCATCCTCACCTCTTTCTTCTCCCTGGGGACCTGTGTGAGCAAAACCGTGAGCCCTCTTGTCACTACTTCCGCAAAGAAGTCTTTTAGTACTGTCTGGACTTGAAAACATAGGCTCATCTCCAAGGTTGTCCATGCCCTTGAAACAGAGGCTTTCTGCTTAGTCTGTGGACAAGCAGAGGTATTATCCTGCAGATCTCTCCTTGGAAAAGCCCAGTTGCCACACACAGCTTTAAGTTGCTCTGAATGGTCCCTTCTAGGGAGGTGAAGAGTCCCACACCTACCCATGAGCATCTTAGCTCAGTTATTTACAAAACACCCTTAAAATGCAGGGTCATTTCTTCTCAGCATGCCTTAACTTCCAAAAACAAGGAAACAAAGGAAAAGAGACCAACACAGGGACCACAACCTCTGCAAAGGGTGACCCTGAGTCACCAGAACCACCACTAAAGGTGATGCCTTCAAATGCAGCAGCAGCAGCTACCGGTAGCAGAAGTCTCTCTACTTTCCCTGGAGACAAACCTTCTCCCAGCAGGCAGCACAGAAAAGCTTCCTGTTTTAAGGAAACCACTCTCTTCTACTGAAAAGCTTCAGAATTCCTTTTGTGACAAGACAGACCGAGGCCAGCTTTTGGTTGGGCCTTTTCAAATACTTTTATAAAGACAATAATAAAATTGTTAAGCCCATTGATTTTTTCTCCCCTCAGAACAATGGTCAGCCCCATAAACGTCTCATCACGTCATCACTCCAATGCAGAGTACAGAACAGTAATCTCTAAGAGACCCAAAGTCCTCAGCGTTTGTGTTTCCATTGCTCAGTCATACTCCCTCTGACACCAATGGCCCCAACACCACAAACCTCAGCACCCTCGGGGAACACCCTCATTCTCCAAGACATGTGATGGATTCAGAGCACCTCAGATGATTTTCCTTTAGGTGTTTCTGCAAACTGAGTATAGCTGAGAATGTGTCCGGCTGCCACATCTCCCCATGCACGCACCAGAGAAGGGGGTAATAGTCACTGAAGGCAGCACAGAAGAGGGTTGCTAATGAGAACCACTGCAATCTTCATAGCAATAAATCCCAGTGAAATGGAGGGGCAGGAAGAGAAATGAAATAATCTTCCTGCTGTCAGGAACCACTTTCTCCCTGCAATCTGAATGCATTTTGCTTCTCTGACCCCACCACCCCTTTTCCCTCATCACTGAGGGTTTTCTCCCATCATCCCATCTGAAGGCAACTCAACAGCTCTGGGGTCAAGTGCAACCTTCACTTTGCTTTACAGAAACAACAATGCAACACACATGAGCTCCATCACCACCTCCCCATGCAGATCCCCTCTTGCACTGGGGGTTAGTGGTTTACAGCAGCAGAGTCAGCTATTAGGTTCAAACGTCCCCATGCTCTGATGCATACATAACCAAGAGCCAATGCACTTAGCACAGGCACACTTCAACTTCAAAGTTAAGCCTTTTAAGGCTGGTCAACATTTTTCCAGCAGCATCTTTTTTTCCCCCCCTCCTAAAGGAATTCCTACCCCCATCATAAAAGAAATGAATACAAGTGGCCCACTTCAGTGGAAAATACTGCCAAAGCCATATCTGCCCCCATCTTCCAATGTCATTTTTTGTTGGAAGAGAATTTCCATCCAGCTCTAGATATTTTGTCCCTGTCAGGTCAAATTGGATCAGCTCAATGAGCACTGCTTTTATTTGCGGTCACGTTTGGAACAGATAAATCAGGCCAGACCTTAATGGAAAAATCCCAATCAAGTGAGAGTCTAAGAAGAAAAGCACGTGTTATTGCAGGGCAGCAGCATTTGAACACATTAGCAGGTTTCTTGCTCCTTATGAAGGGCAGTGGATGTGCCTTTAGTGAAGTGGGAACAGTGAGGCATCTGGAAATGATGAGCAGCAACGACTGTAGGCATAACTCAGCAAATCAGCACATCTTCACAAAGGAGCTAATCTTACTTAGCCCTGCTCTTATACCACTTGGGACAATTCTGAACCTTATGGGACAGCTGAGAGTACACAACCCATGACCAGAGCAAGAATCCATATGGCTCCTACCATCCTTGCAAAGCCAACATTTGTATCAGCTCCTGTATGCTTCTCTTCAGAGCCAGGAACAATCCAAGTGGCAAGCAGGACGAAACAGATACTTGACTTCAGGATATCTCCAACAACTGCAGTACACTGGACACCACCACACCTGAGCAATCCCTGCAGCTACTTGGTCACAGGCTCAGATACAGCAGGCTAAAAAGCAACTCTTGAGAGATTGCACCTCTCCATGGAGAGTAACTGCTCATCACAGAGCAAGGTTCCTGGGGCTCTATGTGCAAGGGATAATGAGGAGAATGAGAATTGGTTCCACTTAATGACTGTGGTTTTCCTATCAAATAGCCTCTTGCCATTCTGTCCTCGATCAAATTAAGAGACAATGGACTAAATCATACAACAACAAATAAAAGCAAACATTTTCCTGGTGAACACAACACAGACTCAAGCTGTGGAACTCAACAGTATCCAACACCGAGTGGAAAGCTTTGTGGATTCTTTCAAAATCTCATTGTTTCAAATAGTTTTAGATCTGATTTCTGACTCCTGGGGCAGAAAAGTCCCAGGCTTTCCAATGCTTGGGCTGCAGAGCTCTTGGTGGACATTGGCTGGGATGAGGCTGACATTCCCTCTGCCATATGTAAAACTTAAGCTTCTTAAGACCCTGCAATTCCATAAAGAAACAGTCTTCAAGATCTTCCAGATTTACCTGGCCAGCTAGACCATGAGTCCACAACGCTCTGGTATATCATCTCCTTTGTGCATTCGCAGCATTAAACACACACGCATTCCTTAATCCAATGTGACTTCAGAGGGCTGAACTATACGCTATTTCTGGAAACCTGCCTTGAGCAACACTTTCATTAATGTACAGCTGTTTGAGCAAATTATTAAGGCTACAAAGCTAGAGATCTTTTCCCTTTAAATCAGACATAATTGTAAGTGAATATTTATTGAGGGTTTGAAAGTCTGCTCCTGGAGCAGGAAATGCGCAACAGCCACTCCAAGTACAATTTAGGGTTGGATTTTAAACATAAGTAAACAATGCAGACACCCTATGTACAACATAACTGGAGTGTCAGCCTTAGACACTTAGCAGATCACCTTCTTGGTAGTTTTGCACTTAAATGCCCTCCATAAGGCACTCCAGTCAAGTCTAAATCTCACCAGGCTCACCTCTTCCCTTGTACCAAACATGCTGATGATCACATCCATAAGATGATGCACTGACAAGTCCAACAATCGTTCTTTTTAGGGTCTGGTTTATGCCATACTTTGTTTTTCTTTTCCAGGCACAGCAGAAAGTGTCTCCTCAGGGCAAAACCTATCCCTCATTACATTTTAGCATGGCACTTGACACAACAGAGACTCCTTCACAGTGCCAGCAGGCTCTCCATGAAGCTGATTCAGGAGCCCATCCCAAAGCAGAAAGACTCTAATGTCTCAGCTAAGGGCAACAACCAGTTCCTGGAGATTAAGCGCACCCTGATGTCCTACAGTGCACCCTAATGCTGAAGTATCCTGCATCACCCAAATCTTAACAGCTGAACACCAAAAGCCTTCTTCTGGTAAGCCCCATACCACTTACTTCAGAAAGCTGGAATGATAGGAACCCCCAGGAGTCGTCCAAGGTCTGGAAGTGACACCAGCTCCATTCTGCAGATCTTGTACCTGCAGTCCTTGTACCTCCGTTGCAGCCTCACCTGCTATCCACACCATTCAAGTCTTGTTGCTTTACACCATCCATGTTTCACTCATCCTTCCAACTGTATCCCACCCCCCCCCCCCCCTCCCTTTCTTTCCCTGCTTCACACTTAATTCTTGCCTGCCTGGAGTGACTTTAATCTCTCCCACACAATGTCACACACAGGCAGTAATCCTTGTTCTCCCACATCAAATGCTGTGGGTGTAATCCTCCTTTCCATGCGTCTAAGGAACTGCAGTCTTCCTTCTGCACCCTTGCCTTACCCACTCCTCCCAGTCACAGATACTCATGCTGAAGGGCTCAGAGACTGGTACACCACTCCCATGGGCATGTGGGATGTCTACCTTTTCCAGCACACTTGCTGCCTGTAAGCCCATAGGTATGTTTATTTACCTCATGCTAAATTCACTGACAACCTCTCCCCCAAAAAGCCAAGAGTCCCTGTGAACTGTATTTACTAATAAAAACATATATTAACAGATCTTCATTGTAAAAAGCACCATTAACCATTTCCTTATGGTCCCAGATTGACTGCTGGGTGCTGCGGCTGCTGCTCTGCAGAAGCTTCCTTGTGCCATCAGCAACACCTGGGAGCAACACGGCATCAACAGGATTTCCGAGGGGATGGATTTGCCTTCTCATCTCTTTAAATTCTTCTTGTCTCTTGCTACTTGCACCATGACAAGCTTTTCCTTGCTACACGAGTTGAGTTCAGCAAGCTGCTCAGCACCTTAGAACACTGATCAATACAGATGCACAGTTCTACAGCTCCCCTCCCACAGGCTGGAGACATGGTGAGACACTCACTGAGGGCTGACTTTGAGGATGTGGGTACAACTCTCTCCCTGCTCTTCTGCAAGCCCAGTTGGCTAATGAAGCATATTACAGTCTCCAGCAAGTGCTTCGTGCCCTATATCTGATCCAACTGCTTGCTGCTTAACGAACTGGATGAAAAATATGCCAATGCAGACCTTGATCGAAGCTTCACTGAATTTAGTGGAGTCATGTCAGCAGAGATTTTAGCCAACAGCTTACAAGTATCCTAACAGCTGAGAAAAATAAGGTACTTATTCTGATTTCAGCTATGCTGCTTAAATCCAGATTGTTTTCATTGGATTAATTCTGTTAGGTGGAGGGGGAAAATGCTTTTAGTGTTTTCTACAGCCAGTTTCAGTCAAGCAAAGGAGAACATACATCCCTTCTCACAGAGGATGGTATTCTCATAACCTCACTAGCCCTTCAAGCTCCCCAGTGTCACTAGCTATAGTCCCTAAGCCTTGCATGTTGCCAGTAGGAGAATGGTCCATTCACCACCATTGCTCTGATCATCTCACATACTGCTGAACAGGACCACCAGAGTGCAAATATAAAGGAGAGGGCTGAAAATAAAACACCTAAAATTAACAAAAGCTATGCCCCTGTGCAAGTTCAAGAACCTCTCTCACACTTTAACCCTTTTTGACTAACAAAGGGCAGGAGGCCAAGGGGAACCCATATAACTTCTGTTGCTGTTACCAACACCCATTGCCTGGGCTCAAAACTACTCATTTTCCCAGCCAGACTCCCAGTCCTACAGTGCAAAGGATTTAAGGCTTCCAGTAACATCTCACATTGCTCATCTCTCTCCCTCATGTTTCAGTGACCTGCTTGTCCCAAGACCTGCTCAGCAAGCCAGCAATACAGGCAAATATTGGTATTCCATTAAATTAGTTCCAGTTCCTTCAGATGAAGCTTTTGTTGCTATGCTACCATGATGTGTGAGCACAGAGACAAGGCTGATGGGATCGAGCCAACATCTCAGCCAAGTTCAAGAGTCTTGCCACTTATTTTCCCTCTAGATATCCACAAAGGCCAGACATCTTCAGAGGCACCTTGCTGAAAGAGCATCTTTCTCAACAAATGGTCCTTTCATACTTGATTAAGAACATTGTACAGCACCTGGATGCTCAGAATTAGGGAAACAAGCAGCAATTAGATGTTAATGAAACCCTTGAAGATGACAGGGAATAAAGATGCAAGCAGAATCCCTTCATACATACCACACAACAGGCAATCATGAATACAACTTACTTAGGGAGAATGGCTCTTTCTGTTAATTCTCCCTCCCCACTTGCTGACTGCTGGTGTTGGCAACATTGGCTAAAAGATTCCTCTAGAGCCCAGGTAGAGCTCAGATTTTTCATTATCCTGAATCTTCACCCCTGAGCCCTTTAGCATTGCAAATCAGAGGCACAATATTCACAGCTGAGGATTCATTCAGTGCTGTCTCTCTTTAAGAATTAAAAATGACTAGAAGGATTATTAGCAAGGCCAACTGGTAGCACCTGGGTCTGAACTGATCCATCCTGAGGAATGAAAATCCAACCCTGGGACCCTGACTTCCACTTTAATTGTCCTCCTTTTCCTCCATCTGCCTGTTCCCTCTCACTGCACTGACGGCCACATGAAACATACAACAAAAAGCGAGATTAAAACCCCAGTTTCCCAGTTCCACCATTAGTTCCTTCACTGCAAGGTTCAAGGTATAAAACTGCAGCCTGCTCTTTCTCTCAATGATTTTACATGCTACATCCAACGCACCTCCGATCCCCCTCCACACTGGTGACTCTGCTGTCCTTCCATCAGAACTAACACACAGCCATCTTAATAGTATTGAAAAGCAAGACTCCACATCATAGAATGATCAAATAGTCAGGGTTGGAAAGGACCTTAAGATCATCAGGTTCCAATCCCCCTGCCATGGGCACAGACACCTCACACTAAACCATGGCACCCAAGGCTATGTCCAACCCCGCCTTAAAGCCAACTTCCCTGGGGAACCCATTCCAGTGCCTCATCACCCTAACAGTAAAGAACTTCCTCATATCCAATCTAAACTTCCCCTGTTTCAGTTTGAACCCGTTACCCCTTGTCCTATCACTACAGTCCCTAA
>JAOEHX010053687.1:10430-31156 GCA_025448015.1 Bolborhynchus lineola | reverse complement strand
GCCGGGCCGGGGCGCGGCGGGGCCGGTCTCTGTCCCTCTCCCTGACCCCCGAGGGGCGAGACGGACCCTGCCGGATAGCGGGCGGCTCTGGGGCGGCCGTGAGGTGCTCGGCCGCTGCCTGGCACGGCCGGGTGGGTGGCAAAGCCGCCTCTGGAAAAACGGGCAAAGCTAATGGCACCGGAGGGCGGTGTGCTGGGTACGAGGGGGTTTTCCGGCTGTAGCGTTCGGCAGACTGGGGTGTGCTACCCATGCTTAAAGTGCTGAGCTGCTGCTCGAGTGCATTTCGGTCTAGGTGTGGAAAAACGGCACAAAAGGACAGGATTATGCGTCTGCCACGAGCTCAGTTACTATGTATGTAATGTTTTCCCCACTCTTTAATGGCATATAGGATTTGATATGCTAAATAAAATTCGACCAATTGCGGAGGGAGATTGTTGCTTCTATGCAACGTAGATGTGTTTACATTGCATTCTTATGCTTGTCTACCCTTGTCTGGACTTTCAGTGCTATTGAAGTATGCAGTGCCTTAGGTCCACAGTTGCTTTTAGTGATTTCTGCACTCGAACCAAGAAAAGGGTTACTATGTATTGGTATATTATGGGAGTTTTTTTGCTCCATTATCTATGCTATATCTTGGTCAGATTAGTTTTAAATTAAATTTGGTGGCTTTTTAAAAAGTGGAAGGCATTTTTGGGGTACTGCTTAGGAGATAGTCTCAGTGGGAATAAAATGTGCTGTGGTACTGGTGATCTTTAACCTCTAGAATTACCAAAGAGAACTGAATGCTTAGGTCCCTACTTGAATAGTGACTGAATACATCCTTTAATTGTTGTAATAGTGAACTCCCAAAGTGTGAGGTCACAAAGAGGGAAGAGCTGTTTTACCTTTGTAGTCACTTGTCTAACCAAGGTGAAGTTGCTGTCGTGATTAAATTTATTGTGGTTTTGGGTTTTGTTGTTGCTGGTGTTTTTTGGTTGGTTACTCTGTTTTTATTTAAGTGAAATGTTTCCAAGAAAGCCTGACAGAGGCCCTGCTCTGGCACATCCTGTGTTGCAAAGTGGGATTCCTGGGCTTACTTCCTGGTTTCTGCTTCTCTATAGGAACGTTTGAAGAGAGATTTACTTAGATCTGTTTTCAAAATGGGGATTTAGATCTTCAGACACCTATGAAAGCACCTAAGTGCTTGAAGTCAGGTGCACTAAAATGAGCAGAGGCAGCTCAGTCCTCGGGTATTCTGCTTATCCATCTGAGCAGGGGAGTGCTAGCTTGAATGTGCCAAAAGACACATGAAGTGACAATGGAGTATATAAACCTATTGTCTTGCTTGCCATCTACCCAGAGACTGTCTTCCACTGAATACCATTAAAGTTGTTTGTCAGAGGTGGCAGCTGTACAAGAAGTGGAGGCACATCTGTGAGTGCTATCTTTGGATCTGAAAGCGCAACTGAGCACAGCAGCGCAGTGCCAGAGCAGTCCTGTGGAAGCCAGCTTGGGGGCAGAAATAGAATAGCTATGGTTTAGAGTGCTGATGGGGCTCAACTTAGTAACTGGGGTGTAATACCTTATGGGCATAGCTGTGCTGTTTGTTGGGTGAGTTTGTCCATTTGCACCATACTCCTTAGATGAACTGTCAACTCAGGTTTTGATGGTTGCAACCATCTGTGCTTTTTTAGCTTGATATTGGTGTGGTGGCATAAGTATATGCCGAACAGCTGTTCTAATAGTCAAAAAGGCAACACATACATTTTTACTCTGGTGGTTTTTTTTTTTTCAAATCTCAAGCTTAAAAAAGTGAACACTTGTGTTTCCTCACTGCACTGTTTATTTTGTACAAACAGGATCATTTTGATGTAGAAGGCACAGTGCATCTTGGAAAAGTTTTGAATAGAGTTATTATTGCTGGCTTTTGAGCAGGAGCTGGTTTATGGTGGCCTGGTAGGAACAGAACTGTCTGTTCCTACAGTGGGAGTAAGCAGAGCGAAAATGCCATACTGTCAGGTTGGCTTCAGAAGCTACACACTTTTAACAATGAGCACTGGGGTCAGAATAATTGTGGTCTTTCCGCAGCATGGCCTGGGACTGCAGACTGGTTGGGAGCAGGCTACATCAACACGACAGCTTTTCTGAGTACCACGACTGTGCACTTTACTATTCTATTAGCCCACTGGCAGTACACTACTGATCGCTGCACGTTTTGTAGGTCTTGTACATGGTATTAAAGTTTACTTCCAAGTTGGTGACCATGATGTTACAGAAACCATAGTGGAAGGACTGAGGAAAAACTTTGAGACATTGGAATAATGTTTTGTAAGGCTGAAATGCTTTTGTTCAGCTCTGGAATGTGAATGCCTCAGTTCTTGTGCAATACTTGTCATTTCTTAAGATGTTTTGAAATCTAGACTTTGATTTTGAACATCAACATGTGTGCTTTCAGTTTCTTCTCTCTCCTGAAGTTTGGATTAGCAAAACTGGGTTACAGACTGATAGTAAACAAAGTGGGGGTTTTTAATAAAAAAAGGTGGGGAATGGTGCAGGAATACAGCTGACCCTGTTATTCTAGTGCAAGGTCAGGAATTAGGTTTTGTGTTTCAGAGTTATTTTAATGTGCTGATAGGAACTGGCTAAAAGCACAGTGGGCCAAATGCTAATGCTTTGTTGTTTGCTTACTCTGTTCTTGATAATTCGGGTTTAGCAGTGTTCTTTCTAAGTGGTGTACTTGCCTACCAGATGGGTTTGGTTTTTTAGTTTAGTTGCCCGAAAAACATTGTTTTAGCATTATTTGTTGACCGCAAGAAATCTCTGTGCGGATGGATTATTTCACAACAGAAGTAAGTGATCTTCATCAATCATTTGTGTATGTGTACAGTGAGTGTAATGTACTTTAATCAAAGAAGAAAATTGTCAATAGTGCCATGCTGAAATGTCTCTTTCATTGCTGTGTGCCAGTTTCTTTATTAACTGCCTGGCATATGTTCTGAACTTTATGCCTAAAAGATCTGACATAATCTTTCCATGTATATTTGATTAAATTAAAGCAGCATGATGCAGTCATGTCCTGGTGATGTGGGACTAAGTATTCACCTTTTTAAACTCCTGATAAAATATTCATAGTATGAATTGATTTAATAGAGAGTAAGCAGAGGTGATTGATTCTAGCAACATATGTATGGCAAAGGAAAGGATAAGCAATATTATACTTAGACTCATCATAAAGCAAGGAAGGAATATAAGTGTGTTTGTTCAGAAAATTAAAGCAAAAACACCATGTTTGATTTTTAAGATAGAGATATTTGTATGGTTACTTAAGCAGATACTGGATTTCATTATCTTACCCTAAATATTGTCATGCAGTTTTAAAAAACCAAACCTCATTAAAGAATATTTTGTACTAAAATTATGTAAAATGTGAGAGACCGACTCTTGTCTTACAAGCTTGTTGGGTCAGACCTGTACCATTGTTATTTCTGAACTCAGTTATGCCTGACAGCATCCTACAACATGGCTCTGGTTTGAGTCTGATGAAAGAATTAAAAGAAGCAGAGAATGGAACTAGTTGTCCTTGTTAGTGCCAGAACTCAAATGGTGTGAATTTGGGTGGTAGTTTCGTTTGTCTGTTCAAACACCTTTTTTCCCATAATCTCTTTCCAAGTTTAGAAACAAGTTATTCATTTGTCTATTTCTTACCTGTTTGGCAGCCTTCATTGGACTTTACATTTTCCTGTCACAAACTGTGTATTCCAGTAGTGCTTGTATAATCACTGGAAGGGAATTGTCTGTCTTTCAAGTCTCTGTACAGCTGGCCATCTTGCAAAGCACTATGCCATCTGTTCCGGTGCTGCCCGCTCCACTTCCCACAGGCCTTCTAGTGCAGAAAGAGCCTTGTTTGGAGAGCCTCCATAAAGAACAGCTGTGCTTTAAGTGGGCTGGCTGCCACTGCCAGAATCTAGACAGGGTTTATGTGACTAATGCAGTAGTATAGGGCTTAACCATTACCCTGTACTGGGAGAAACTCTGTGGTACACCCCATTAGGCACACACTGCCCTTGGAAGATTTTCTGTGGTTCTGTCATCACATCCCTTTGAAGTTCCTGCATGATCAGAACCAAGAACTTTGTCTTGTGCAGCATTTTTCATGAAAGGTTGTGATTAGGTGAAATGTTCTCTGTAGATTTGCGTGCCATTGCCATGGAACTCTGGAAGAATCAATTAATATTCCATTTACCTTATGCCAAATGCTTTATATTCTTTGCTGCCATCTTTCCCCATCTTGCTCTTCTGCAGCTACCGGGGTTATATTGCTCCAGTTAATGCTTCTGGGTTCCATTGCAGCACATGATAAAAATGAGATTAGAAAATTGTCACTGCCTGCTTATCTCTATTGATCCAAGTTCACAAAAAATCACGAGTTCACTGTAATGTATGTCCTGTTACTGCTGTTGCCTAGCTGTCCTAGAGCAGAATAATATACATTTGTGGTGGAAGTGCTGACCTCTTTACAGGTACTGTGGTCATTACTACTGTGAATATCACTGCTGGAGCACTAAAACAGTGATGAGAAATCATAGGAAAACTCAGGAGAGCCATCTACATCCTGTGACAGCATTAAGAATGATAGGGCAATTTTCAATGTGGAGTGTTTTGTGTGAAGGCATTCACTGGTACAGGAAGGGATAAAGTGCTGTGAATGTTGGAATCGTGTCAGTGGTAAGCTGAAAGCACAGCCTGATGCCTAAGAAACCAGGGTGCTTCTTGGGGCTGACCTTTGATTCTCACTCTCTCAAAGTGCAGCTTTCCCAACTACACCAATGAATTACAGGACTGTCTGAAATTTATGTGAACTTTCATGATGTTAATACTGAAATGTGTATTATAAATTGTACAGTTTTTACACTCATGTTTCCAGCTTCTGCAGAACTTGATAGTGCAATATTATGGATTACCACAGAGGATGCGTGTCCTGTTCTCAGTGATTTCGTTTCTACAGAATTGGCGTACTATACCATGTATATATACCAGATAGCTTCTGAAGTGAGACTATAATGTAAAAAAAAACAACGGGTGTTAACCAGTGTACGCAGGTAGGCAGGAATGCCAAGAACTGGAAAACATCCAAGTCTGATTCATCAGAAATCTGGCATCACAAGAAGCATGGCTTAAAATATAGGACACATAACCTTTTGGTTGGAAATGACCTGTCATTGGTGCTTCAGATACATTTGTTGGATCAGCGGGAAAACTCTGACCACTGAGAGAAATCTCTTTCTCAGCACCCCTTCTAGGAAGCAGATGTTTATACTGACTTTTCTTGAGAACCTCAATTCTAGCTATTCAAGTTAAATGAAAATTACCAAGTTACTTAGAGAACTGGAAGACTGTAACTGAAAATGTAAACCAAAGGAACAATATAATCACAGGATGTAATCTGTTCTGTCATCCTGTGATTTCCTCAAAACTTGTTTTCTTCTTATGTTTTAAGAATTCTGTATATTAGCAACAACAAAAAATATCCTCTGACCTTTCAGCTCTCAGCTGTAGCACTCGGAGCTGTGCATCTTCTACGCTGTCAAACGGTTTAACAGATTATCAAAACCTTGTGTCATTACTTCCTAAGTTTTTCTGTTTTCTGGGAATTCAAAGGGCACAAAGGATGGATTTTCCAGGCAGTCTTCATAGTCGTTGGGTTTTTAAGCCTCAAATGCAATTTGAGTTCTTTTAGGCAGAAAGTGTTTCGTAATCTTTTTTCAACATCTCCAGAGTGACTCACTGAGATTACAAGAAAAAGGAAATGACTGATAGCCCGTGACTGCTGAAAAAAAGGAAAATTCACCCTACTTTATTATTTATCAATTGATTTGAAAATGAAAGGCATAGGGCAAGATAGATATGCTCAACAACTAAACATTAAATGTACAAAGAGTGAGCTATATAAGCAGTGATTATTTTTCTTCAAAACAGCTGTCAATTCTGTTGACACAGTATCCAAAAGCATGTCATGAGTTCTGGTTGATACTTAAAATTTGCACTTGAAGAGCATATTACATGTCTAAAAGATGAAAATATGTCAATGGATCACTTCCGTGCTGTCAGTTACAAAAAATAGATCACAGTGTGCAGGCAAGTAAGACAGTGTTAACTGCTTGCTGCCTCTGCCACTGAAAGAGCATAGCTCTCTCCCACACATCATACTTCCCTCTCATTTACACAAAGCCAGTGAGCCAGTTTAGCTCATTAAATTAGCAGGAAAACTTTCCCTTGTTTTGCCAGACTATTTTTCTGTCAGTTGAACAAGCAAGGAAGAGCTGCACAAGCACAAAAGAAGCAAGAACGCAGCTGAGAGGAGGGAGCCCGGCTCCTTGTTCTGATGGACACAAGCTGTTGGATTGGCTCTGCTGCATGGCCTGCCTGTCCTTGCATCGTCTCTTTAGGAGATGCCTGCTCTCACCATCATCCCAGGAGATGGTGGTGCACCTCCAGACTGGCACAGGTTCATAAAGCTACTCAATATCTTAGAGCAATGTACAGCAGCTACATCATGACGCTTGCAATTCTGTGTTTATAAGCAAGGAAGAACTCACATTCTTGTCATTACTGTGACCAGTCTGTTCACATCCAGATCCAACAAATTCTATTGGCAACATCCCATATTTTGTACATCCATTTTCCTGAGTCATCTGTGTTCTTGTTTTGCCTCTTCCCTAAGCAGTCTCACAAGGCTTGATGCCAGTCTTGCTAAGAAACATTTCAAATACATCCACAAGTTTTGCTGCTAAAAAATAATCAGTTCTCAATAGTCCTTGCTTTAAATGTTCCTGAACTGATACAGAAACATCTCAAGGATCAGAGGAAGACCAATTTTTCCAGAGTCAGAATCAACTATATTGATGTCATTCTTGACAGACTTTATTCTTAAAGCGCTCCAGTCATATCCAAAACTTTTACACTCCCCAGCTATTCACTATTTACTCTAGTACTCAGCTACTTTTAACATCAGAAGTTTTCCTAATGTCTAACCTGATGCTTCCTTGATGCAGTTTATGAACAGGTTGTTCATTACTCTCCATAGTATCTTCCTATGGAAAATAACAGTCCTCCAACTCAGTCAACCTGGTTTTATGCTAATGGTCTCAGCTCACTTAATCCTCCCTTGGAGGCGAATTCCTCACTGCTCTTTTCACCTGGCTTCCCACTGGTCTTTCCTGCAGTGCCAAAGTCAAAACTCAATGGCTTCTGCTGTGGCCAGTCTTCTGACCCTACACACCCCATACTAAAATGTACATGAAGCAAGAACCCCAAGATACATGCCAAACACAATGAAAGGGCAGGCAGAATGACTTGGGTAAAGTGGAGGAAGGGCTGAGGGAACTGGGGTTGTTTAGTCTGGAGAAGAGAAGGCTCAGAGGGGACCTTATTGCTCTCTACAACTACCTGAAAGAAGGTTGTAGTGAGGTGGGTGTTGGTCTCTTCTCCTAAGTAACAAGTGATAAGACAAGAGGTAATGGCCTCAAGTTGTTCCAGGGGAGGTTTAGGGTGGATGTTAGGAAAGATTTCTTGACAGAGAGGGTGCTCAGGCATTGGAACAGGCTGACCAGGGAAGTGGTGGAATCACCATTCCTGGAAGAGTTCAAAAACTGTGTAGATGAGGCCCTCAGTGATACACTTTAGTGGTGGCCTTGACAGTTGTGGGCTAACGGTTGGATTTGATGACATTAAAGGCACTTTCCAACCTGGTTGATTCTATGATCCCATTGCAAGAAGCTCACAGGAAAGCAGAGCACCATCCTAGCTCCCACTTTCACCCACAGGAGACAATGGGTGATGCACAGCATTTTGCCCTGTTAACACAACATAGTTCATGAATTGGGACTATATCATGCTAGGTACTGTACATTTCAAGTATTTCCTGGTTGAAAATCTAGTGTTTTATAAAACCCCAAACAAACCCCTGTTTTATATATTTAAACTTTTATTTATTTTAAATTTTGAGCGAGTTAAACTTTTTATTGAGACATGACTTGCTTTTTATCTGTTAGTTGTGAAACAGTGACTCAAACACAGAGCTGAAGATGCTGAGGGTATGGAAAGGTTTCCAGAGGAAAGTGAAACACAATTAGAATCATTTAAGGCTCCTAAAAGGCAAATAGGGAGCTTAATGTTATTTTTGAAGAGGTGACTCAGGAAAACAGTGTGACAGTTACCACTTTTGGCAATATCCAAGAGAGATTTGGCTTTTGTGTGTGGGTTTTGTCAGGGGCAGCCCTGGGGGATTAAGGTCCCATCTGTAAAACGGGGACATTACAGGGGCAAAATGAGAGGATGGAACGAGTCAGTCAATAAATTACAGCAATTAATAGAGTTTGAAAGAAAGAAGCAAATCCCCATTACCTCCAAGTGTGGAGGTGTTCCATGGGGTATAATTTGGGAATGATAACCAAAGAAGAGAAATAGGATTACTGCTGACATTGACAAAACTAAGTGTTCTTTAGTACAGGCTAACATGTATTAAATTGTACTTCATCTTGAAGACTAAGTGTAGTGCTTAAAAAAGCATTTATAGAGAATCTGATTTTTACCTTGTGTTTTCTATTATTTTTCATCTAATACAAGAGGCTTCTTTTCCATTATATCCATGTGAAACAAGTTCTCCTGAGAATTTAGCTTGATTACTATTATTTTATCTTTATTTAACCCCCCCATACATAAGTGGTGCAGCTGTCATTCTTTCTCATCAATACTCTTTATTAAAAAGAGGGGGAAACCCCCAAACCAATCCTTACATGAAGCAAGTAAGCATATCCCTCTTTCTTCCATCTGCTGGATGGAAAGCCTGGGATTGTGCTCAAGGGATTTTTTTGCTATCATTATGTCATGACAGTGTGTGAAATTTGCCTGTGGCCTGCAGTGGCTGATGTGTTTCCTCAGAAACTTAAGTCTCTTCTCCCCCCTGTTTTCCAGGAAATGATCAGAGTCAATGTTACGATGTTGAAAGGTGATGGGGAATTTCACAAAGCACAGGTTTGTCCAGTTTTTCTATTTATTCAGTGAATTAATGTGCAGTGAAATAGAGTCTGTGTGTGGATGCAAATGCATTGTTTTCTCTGACGTCAGTCAGTATGGTGTGTTCCTCTGGGAACAGAACTGTAGTAGCATAGTGCCAGGAACCATACACTCATTCTGTCTGTCTGTCTTTCAGGTTGTTTTTAATATCACCTATGCTAATGGACAGGTATACCTAAATGATTTCCCTATGAAAAGCAGGGTTGCCCACGTAACATGTCAAACAGTAATATGTGAGTATTCCCTTTTTGTTTGTTTTATTTCCTGTCCCCGGGGTATTTGGCTTCCCTGTTATCTAGTAACCAAAGCTTACAGTGACGACATGTTCTCATACTCTGCAAACCTGAGCATCATAGAAGCAAATCATTTCCCAAGGTAGGTTAATTTTGCTACTAAAAGGGGTGGAAAAAACCTTACTGCCTTGTTCTCAGGTCACATTCACATTCTTATATGTAAATGGTCTACTCTGAAATCCAGGCTCTGCCTATCTTTTCAAAAGAATGTTTTGCACTACAAGCTAGACAATATAAATAGAAGGATGCAGCCCCACCCTGCTAATGGCTGTGTCCCTAGGTTGGCTGGCGTATATCCAAAAGGAGGTTCAATAACAAAAGTATGAATTATTATTAGGAAGATCTTTTACTTATCTCATTTCTGTGTATACTGGACAAACAAGTGTCTGCTGGATAGGCTATTACAGCACAAATACTGCAGTTTTGCTAGTGTTCTGCAGTGGTTAATGACTTCGAATTATCTTGACACTGCTATTTTTGCCACTGATTCAGTGCTACACGTTTTGTGAAAGAACAGAAAGTACTGTGATTTTTTGAGATGCACAGAGCATACTGTATATTAAATAAGCATAATGGCACTTATTTAATTAAGTTTCTGTTGTATTCAGAATGATCTCTTGATGGATCAGGTACAGTTAGTCTCTAGCTTGGTTTCTGAGGTCATCCTCTCCTTAGAATCAGACATGTACTTACAGAGTACTAATGCTTTTTCTAAGTTGGTTCTCTGAGCCATGGCCTTGTTTCTTGAACCCGAATTCCCAAGCATGTTTAATTATTAATTTGATGCTATTCTGGAGAGGGAGAGCAGTAATTAATTTCTTTTTTTCTGGGATAATTATGTTTCCATTGCTTCTATCTTTTCTATACTAAAAAACCAAGACAAAATGTCATCTACCTGCAAGATGAGTCCAGAAAAATAGATACGATTTTATTGACTCATTCTGAGAGCTACTGACCACTCTACTGTAGTTCCTGTTAAATTTTCCCAAATCATAGTTGTATAGCTTGCAATGACTATAAGTATGAACATGAATCTGAAACAGAGAAAAATACATATTTGACCTGGGAGGTAGGAATGTAGAACTGTCTATCTCCATGTTTGGGTCCGAGTCCTCAGCACAGTAGCCTCTGTTATGTTTATTCTGTTTACCTATTAAATCCTCAACAATAGATTCACGTAATGTTTGTAAAATGCTAAGGGAATATTGAGATACTTGTTACCTGTTAACAGAGAGGAAGAATAGTCTTGAATGTGTGTAAAAATAAACCTGAGTTAAATATTCATGCTCTGAGATTTGTCACCTCCACTCCTGCACTTATGCAGCACTGCAGTTCCACTGTGCCCTCAACTGTTGTAGAGGCATGGTAGCTGAGAGAAGGGTGCCAAGTCTATGCAGAAACAACAAGGGTTAAAAGGCAGTTCTCTGTACTTGTGGAATATTGGGTTGTTGAAATAGCTGAAAGGTTTTGGGTAGGAAGAGAGCTTGAGGTGTCATCCGTCACATATGAAAATGGGGGGGCACAGAAAAAGCATATATAAGGGAACTTGCCTTGAGTAGTATATTAGGTGTGTGTGGAAAAGAGCATGTTTGTTTCTGTATTGAGAGGAAGGGGAATGTTTTGGGAATCAAGATGTTTTCACAGGTGGCTGACTGGGCTGTGGCTCTTATGAACTTGTTTGGACAACTTAAATAGGAATGCATCAATTGCAGAGCCAAAGAGTGGTGCTTAGAGTACTTAAAGCAAACCTCAAAGGCAGGGATGTGATGCTGTTTGCAAGCCTCCTCAGTCTGAGGATTGTACAGCACTGCTGTTGTCTGCTGTGTTGCATCATGAGAGCTGCTCCAAGTTTGATTTGGTAAAAAATCATGGCATCTGTTTTACCTGTTGCCCAGATTACTACAGCTTATAACAGCAGTTTTTTGGAAGTGGTAAGGACATCAGCATAGTACAGACTTTCTGTACAACTGTTCAGGCATTTCTGGTTGAGTGCTACTGGTCCTCTGTAGTTGAAATGGCTTTTTCATTCAAATGCTACATGTGCCTTTGCATCTAGGTCAGAGTTGCAACTGTCTGCCCCTTGGTTGTGTGCTGCTTTCTTGTTGGGATGGTTTTTCTTTGAAAACTGTGACATTGTGTGTTAACAGTGGAGAAGAGAAACTTGGATAACTTACCAGATCAGCAGCGCCTGGGAACCGTCAGTGTTCGCATCATGGTTCACAAGTGGCCTTTGGCATCCAGTTCTGATTTGCAGCTGATTGTCATTCAGGAAGAAGTGACAGAAATTGATGGGGAACAGGTAAAAAAAAAACCCAACATTCTGCTAGGCTTTAGTTTATGAAACGCAAGTAGTTACCAAGGATCCAAAGGTTTACATGTGTCTGGTTGGTGGTTAGAGCACAAAGTATATAAGCTAATGCTGGCTAGCACACAGTAGTGAGGGAGGCAATACCAACCTATGTTACTTGTGTAGTAGCAAAGGTGATTCATGAGGAGTTATTAAGTTTTAATGCTTCTATTTGTATTTAATAATTATAATAATTGTTAGATTACTGTGCCACATGCTCTTTCAAAAGGTGCACATATGCAAAGTCAGACTCACAAGCAATACTTCATTTACAAATAATGTACAAAATAAATAAAGGCATGGGCTTAGTATTAGTCCTGAGGTTTTCCCCATTGTTTATCCCAAGCTAGTAAAGGGTTTCAGGCATGTAACATGGGGAACAGCTTATAGCAGCAAACTCTTATGCCAGGTGGGCTTGTTGTGAAAGCCCACAATATCCAGGAGCTTAGCCCTGGAATATTTTGCATGTAAGATAAAATTTTTATCCAAATGAATTAATTAATAATGAAATGGATTTTGAGATGAACAGGAAAAAACCCTCCTACTTCTGACAGTATTTGCACAAATAGCACTGAATGTGAGGGGTTACAGTTCTAGCTGAGACTGAAATGTGCAGAACTGAGTTCTCAAAATCACCAATAGTTATTTATAGTTATTTTTCCAACCAGAGAGGTTCTGAAGAGAAGAGACAGCTGCTGAAGCTAGCAAAAATGTTGTATTTTTGGTTCAGTGTATGTCTGCATCTTACATGTGGCCGGGCTCTTCTGGAGCTGGCTTATGTTCTGCTACCTTTTTTTCTAACAGGAGAATGATGGTAATACCACTTGTCCTCCATTAACTGCATGCTCAGCATGTCCTGTTTTTTACAGGTATCTGTATCACATCAAATTTTTACTCTGTTAATGAAAAATCCCACTGAGAGGTTTGAAGCTTTTCTAATAAGTGTTTATCCCACTTCTAGGAGGCTAATTTATCCTTGGTTTGATTCATTAGTTACACAATCTCAAATTAGAGGCAGATCTCAAGCTAGGCGTCACAATGCATTTCCTATTTTCATAGGGACCTGGCAAGAACAACCAGAAAGCTAATATGGTTTCCTTAATTGTTTAAATCAAAAGTTTTCCATCTTTCTCATTAGTTATCAGCTGACAGTAATGGCCATCTGCTTCTTCACATTGTTCTTTGGGTGTTTGAAGCAAAAGGAGATCGTTGGTTGGCCTATTGTTCTGAAAGCATGAGTGAAATTATGACATGCTCTGTTCCTCTTTTGTTAGTTACATTTCTGTGTAGCAGTTATAATTATGATCATAAACACTCTGGGGATTTCTGTCAGTTCTTGGCCTCAATGCAGTTACTGAATGTCGTATGAGTTATGCTGAATGTGTTCTATAGAAGTGACTGCTTGCAGTGCATCACTGGAAAAGGAGAAAAATACATACTCTTTTGGTTGTTGGAAAAAAGCAACACTATTACAACAGCAGAATTGTCAGACTTGCCTCAGCAACACTTTCAACGTTTGCAAGTGCTCTTTCACTATGTACTTGAGTTTTCCATGCCCTAAAATGCCTCCCTGAAAGAGAGTCATAAAGCTATGTCAGACTTGGGTAAACGCCCATGAAGCAACTACCACATGCTTTTTGCAGAGAGAGATTCAGACTGTTTAGCATTTTTTCTAATGTGGTATAATCTATAAGGTGAGTGGTACATATAACATGCATTAGTAATTTTTGGTTTTAACATCCCCATGTCTAAATCTTAATGGCCTGGAGTTTTATGTGATGCATTGGTTTTCTTTGCCAGCCTACTTCACTCTTTCTTTAAACTCAGCAATATTGACACGTTTGCATCTCTCATAGGTTCATCAGGAAGAAGTAACAGAAATAGATATTTTAGTAAGGGACCTGAGAGTACTTAGACATTCAAACTACACTGTCCCTTTGAAAGAGAGCATGCTGTATTCCATCCCAAGGGACAACGACATGTTATTTACACTTCCCAGCCTCTCAGGAAAAGGTATCTCTCTTAGCTGTTACATAAGGTTTTTTATCCATGGTTGATGTATTCCTTTACAAGAGCAAAAGAACATCATTATTCCTGTGTTTTACATAGTGGAACAGTTTCTTCATTGACATGGAAATGTTGTATTTAATACAGTTTGGTTTTGTTTGTGTTAAACATCTAAATTCAACTCTTCTACATTTAGCTATTTTGTTTGTTTGTTTTCAAATCTGATCTCCTTTGAAGCACTTGGTACTTAGTCTGCAACCCAGACATCTCAGGAATAAATTTCTCTCTCAGAGCTGTGATGGAAGTTTCTCTAAAGCTCTCCCTATTTCCTGAGAATGAAAGAAAAACTGGAGAAGAAATACCTGTCTGGGTCACTTCCAAACCAGAGAATAATTTTATGTTATTAAACTTGAGTATCTTAAAAGCAAGAGTAGTTATTTGATGCCTTAATCTTAGTTCTATTTAATTAAAAATTCTCAGGGATGTTGTGGGAGATGGAAATTTTTTGATCTAGTTCTTCACTTTTTAATCTGGCAGCAGATGACATTTAAGCTGAATTTAAGAGCACAGCTAAGGCTGTACTCCAACACTGCTGCTTAGCAAGCTCACTACTCAAGTAAGCAAAAAATGTCAGCCTTCTATGGTCTTGCTGTAAATGTGTGAGAAGTATACTGTAAGTACAGTAAGACTCCTGAACAGTGAGTCAAATGGAAAACAAGCCCTCTACTGAACTCTAGCTTGTCTTCTTCAGATACTCAAGACCCACTGCAAACTACCAGTCAGTATCTCATCCGGCAAGTGGAAACCACAGTAGATGAAGAGGCATTACCTGGCAAGTTACCAGAGACCCCTCTTAGGATAGAACCTCCCTCTTCTTACAAGGTAGTTTTGTTGTTTGTTTGAATTATTAGTATAAACCTTTAAAGAATGCTTTAATAAGGAAAAGCTGGTTGGTTTTTTTTCCCCTCTCTCCCTCCTTTAGATTTTTTCCTTGTTTCCCAGGAGATGAAATACATACAACTTAGTGACATTTCTAGGAGGAAAAGTTGTCGCAACATGCTGTGGATAAAGCTGAATGTTATCCAGTATTACAGTTTGAGGGAATGAACTTCCTTCCCCATTTTCAATTTTCTCTACAGCAACATATACAGATACTATGTTTTCCCCTACTTCGTGGATGTTTACAGAACAAAATAAACAAACCCAGCATTGTTAGGATTTAGATAGTGGATCTTCCTCATGTGAAGATCAAATACAACATCCATTTGAAGATGTTAAGAAGGTGTGTAACATTCCTACGCCTTTGTCTTTGGTCCTTTATTTTTACTTTGGAAAAAAGCCAAACCCCAAACAACAATCCAAAAGCCAGCATAATATGTAATAGCTCATTTCTGGATTGCCATTCCTGCTAAACCTAGTATTTGACTTCTCAGAGTACTGCTTTACTGCTTTATATTTATTAAAGACCAGGATTTTCTATTGTGTGAAGTATATGGCAGTAAATGACTTCCACAGAAGACTAAGAAATCCCCACAGCGAGCCACTAGGAAGAACAGACTTTTACAGACACTCTAGTATACTTAAAAAACCCAACAAAATCACCCAAAACAAAACTGAAAAAACAACAAACAAAACACTTCCTAAATCGCCCCTTAGCAGCAAGGACTTGTGGGATGTTTTTACTTCAGAATCCTGCAGTGTTCTGACCTCAGAGATAATCATGACAAGAGAGTCACTGAATTTATACCAAGCAAAGTGCTTATACAATTTCAAGTATCATTTAGCTTTAAGTCAGTTTTACCCCTCTGGGAGATGGGCCATTGCTCTCTCCCATTGTAAGAAACACAGCAACAGCTTGAGAAGTTTCAGTTCCAGGTAAGGTAAGGAGAGGCATCATGGCCTTCTCTGTGGCTGAAGGAAAATGCTTTATAACCTGCAGCTGAGACAGGAGGGCCAGAACAGTAGGCTGAAAGTTACAGATAGGCTAGAGAAGGTGCTACCCCTCTCCCAGGCTGCCAGTAATGTTTTCCCTTCTGTATGCTGCCATGGTATCACAGCTTCTCCACATTGCTCACCATTTACCTGCTCTGTTCAAGTGTCCTTTATTTTCCCAGGTGGCACTTCCTCTCAGAGAACTCTGCTAGGATAAGCAGTGAATTAAACCTTTGCCTGGTCCAAACCTCATAGAAGTCACCAGTCAGTTTCATCCTGCTTATACGTATGTTTAAGCATACATAAATTTCAGTAAAACTATCACCACACAGTGCAATTCACCACTATCTACAAAACCCGCACTTGCTATGTTTTGCAACCTGTCTTTTATTTTTACCTGCTTGGTTGTAGGTGATGTGCCAATGGGTGGAAGATTTGAGGACAGTGTTGTGCAGATTCTGGTTGCAATCTTTACCCATCTTCTTCAGTTTGATGGAAGTTGTTGTAGTTGGAGTTGTTGGGGCCGCTCTTATCCTCAAAGTTCTAAAGGTGATCCTCCCTTCCTGTGAAAACAAGTAAGTCATTTTTGCTGTTTGCTTCTCTGATGAAGGCAAAACACTAACTAAAAGAATAAAAAGCTTTAAAGCAGCAGCCCCATTCTGTGTGAAGAGGGTGTCAACAATTCAGTGATAAGGCTGCTGGTAACTTACCATTCCAAGTGCCCTGTTGACACACAGGCATTTCAGAGGAATATGGGAAAATCCTTCATTGGAAATGTCTTCAGCTTGGCTGTCAGACTGCCAGATTTTCATCAAGTCTTCTAAGGATTATGTTGTAAGACACCATTAACATAGAAACATATTGCTGGGAGAGGAGGGGAGAAGCTGGAGCTAAACAATTCCAACAACTCTACATCTTTTCATATTCCCACTGTGTTGGAGTTGTTATAGTTGTTATGGAAGGCCTCAAATTTGACTTTGCAAATTTGTATGGGAATTCTCCCAAGGAGAAGCTACCTGTGCAGGCAGCTTACAAGCCATTTCAGTTGGTGGCAAAAGGTTGTAAGTGAAGCTTACTGTCTGTGGATGGCTTTATTCACTCGTTTTACCAGCAACAAGAATATTTTTCAGAGAAACAAGCTCTCCAAACAAGGGGTGGAGAGATGAATTAGTAACTGCAGATAAGAAATCGGCATAGATTTAGTGCTGGAATGGGCAAGAGTGTACATTTTAAAGGAAACCAAGTCAAACCTAACCCTTGGAACCATATATTTTTTTTAGGCCCCACAAGCACAGCTGATGTCTGTGAATGCAGCTGACCAGCTGTGCGTCTGAATGGCTCTGAGTGCAGTTAATTTATGTATTACCCCAGGGATGGGAGTGGCCTTAGACTGTGTGACAGAGCTAGAAAAATGGAGAGCTGGAAGATCAGGAAATTTAGAAACTGCAGTGACAGAAGAGACCACACTTCCCCTGACACTTCACACAGCATGCTGTCAGGTTCAAGTATTTCTTCTAACTTGTTAGAGCAGGAAGAGTCAAGAAACGCTTTGTACCCCCCAGCAATAAGTAGCTTAAGACTGCCATGTGTGAAACTTCAAACTAAGTAGAATTAGGGGAAAAAGTAAAATCTCATCCACATAAACAGTTCAGCAAAGTGTCCATGGCAGAGGTGAGTACAGAGCAGAGGAACTGGCCTGCAGTAATTTCCAGGTGGGACATGAGGCTTGTGCGTGGCTTGTCAGAGCATTTCAGGATACCGTGAGTGACACTTGAAAGATGGTGTGTCCTTGCTAAAAACCCAACCAACCAAACAAAACAACCAACCAACCCCACCCAAAACCACACTCTCATTTTCTTGCTGCCTCTATAAATTGGTCCTGTAAAATGTGGTAGTGGTTTAATTCATGACTGTAAACCAGTAAGAATGAGTAGGTCTCACTTGGTGAACGACACAGTTGCAGATGTGTATCAAGACCTCCTCTCAAGTCCGTGATGCCATTCTACAGTGTGCTGATAAAACTGGAAACTGTAGCTAGAGAATTATGTGCAAGAGCTTGACGAAGTAGCTACTGACATCAGACAGCTACGAGGCTGCTGTGATATTGAGCCTATGGAGCGCACATTGCTGGTATTTCAGATGTAGAAACTGGGTGAAGGGACCCCACTGAACCCACACCTAGTTCATTTTGGAGCCAGTTTTGTATCAAGTTTTTATTTTACTTTATAAAAGAGGTATCATGGGGGTAATAATTGACTTGATGTATTGATTTAAAGTACATTGATGAGCTCAAGAATAAACCTAATTTTCAGAACGCAGAATTGTTTTGTAGATTGTTTTCTAATGCCAGGTAATCTTACCTTTCAGAGGCACCCTTCTCCTGGATCAAGTCAGCTTTGTACCGGTGGTTACCATCAGCTTGCCTTCAGATCTTCCAGACAGGAAAAATACTTTAGATGAGAAAACGTGTTCTTAATGCTGTGTTTGCTTTGGAGTTACTGTTTTTTAAGAGCATATTTTTAGTTGATCTGAAATTTGGCACTTGATCTTAACACCATGTTTGTTTCCTACTAAGAAAACTCGATCAGTTAATAAATTGGCAAGGGGACACTCAGGCCAAGGCCCAAAGCTGACTTCCTTGTGCCTCTCCGCTAAAACGTGGCTTTTTCAGAAGCTTCAAAATAAAGCAGCTTTCCATCCTGAGGGCTACCATTGGTTTTAACTTCTGTGAAGTCACTTTTCCACACCTCAGACAGGACACTGGCTGCCTTCATTCCCACTGATAAACCAGAGCAGGTATCCTGAGTATTGAGGTGGTGAAATTCAGGGTGTCCTGAAGTCTCCCGATAGCATTCCTCAGAAAAGGACGAAGGAGTATCGCAAACATCAGCTGTGCCTGCAAGCCTAAACAAAGCTGCCCAACCTGGTGTCAAGTCTCTTAGGGGTTGAGTGTGCCTTGCAAGGAAAATATCACTACAGAGCCCTTGTGTTACTTAAGTAATTTTATGTTTTAAACATGCAAGCCAAATTTTAAAGGTAGATTTATATTTTAAGCACTTTACACTTTTATGGCCCATTCCACTTATAGAAACTGCTGGCACTTGTGAAGAATGCGCGTTTTGTACCTGTGACAGCAGTACTTTGCGAAGTCTCAAGAGAGAAAAGGCAATTCTACAAGCTCCTACGACAGTACTGGCTTACCACTGCTGCGTAGGCCCAGTCTGCCCCTGCCCATTTGTACTGCTATCGTTTTTCAAATAAACACTTAAATTGTTTATCAGACTGTGTTCACGTGTGCAGCTCTGTTTATCTATGCAACACAGTGGTTTGCCACATGCATTCGATGCGGGCAATATTTGTTTTTTAACTTTTCATTGTTCTTGCTTATAAAACACTTTGTCAAGAGAATGACTTGGGCAGAAAAAAGAACATGACCTGTGTAAGACTGAGCAGAGTTACCATTTAAGTGATTGAAATTACCCATTTTTAGCTAAAGCTGTTACAGTGAGGGAGAAAAGCTAGGATTACATACACACACCTCCCCCCTTAATGAAAGGTTATCCAATGTGTAATGAGTTCTCCAAGTTATTCAGTTATTTGTCTGTACCGCTGGTGTGCGGCAGGAACAAGCTGAATTGTCTCACTAAACTGACAGCACTGCTGGGATGGAAGAAACATTTCTGATGCTGACTGACTTTGCTAACAACCAAACCAACCCCACCACCCAGCACTGCAGCGTGGTGTTGTCAGCCCAAGGTAACAGGGACACTGCTCAAACTTCCTTTCCTAAAACAACAGATCTGTTTTTTGTTGTAGCACCATGTGGTTTGTATTTACATTTACTTCCTCAAGCTCAATGAGGTTGGGGAGTGCAGGATCCCCAACATCAGCCAGGTTTAGCTGAGTGATGATGATAGAAGTGGAGGATGTGTCATAACTGGCTGGGTGCTTCGGAGCCATAAAACGCTGGAGCAGAACAGCTGCTCTGCTGATGTGGCATGAGTAGCAGTGGCCAACATCCCCAGAGCCCCAAGCAGGGCTTTCCAAGGCTTACCACCAGAGAGCTACCTACCATCATAGTGAAGTAACCAAATAAGACAGATGATGCCAGAGCTACAGAGGCATCTGAATAAAGAATGCAGTTCAGTGAAAGAATGGACATGACAGAGGGGCTGTTGTCATCCATGGGTAAACAGGAAACAGCTAAGACAAGCAGCAGCATGGTGACTGCACAGACAAGAGCAAGTCTTCAAACAGTTGCAAAGTCCTCTATGTGTGGAAATTAATGTTCTTTCCACATAATGCACGTAGCCCTGGGCCCTTCAGTAACATAGTTCGAAACAGAAGCAACGTATAAGGCTGAAGTTTAGCTTCCTGGGGGAGGAGGGAACCAGGGCGGACATGAAATACAGCAGTTCTTCCTTAGAGCACAAGCACAGTGTGAACTGAACTGCAGATCAGAATGCAGCAGCTGTTGCAGACTCTGTTCTTTCCATCCCTACTTATGATACTGTAAACCAAGCACCTGCACAGCAACAAGGAGATTTCACTCTATGCTAAACAGCTGCAACATAAATGAGTGGTTAAGCCTGAAAAAGTGCTGGTAGTGCTTCACAACTTGGCTGACTTCCATAAGCTAAGTCATCATTGTCTTCTGTATAGTGTTCCACAGAGCACAAGGAAAGAAATGGTACCATCAGGTTAAACAAAATTAAAGACCAGTGCAAATCCTTAACACAGTAATTGCCAGACAACACTGCTATGCTCTAATACTGCACTGCTATGGAGTTGGAGCTATCAAGTCTTACAGCACTAGTCTTCTGCTTTACCATGCACGTGGTTTTCCTGAGTCACACAAGCTTCATGCCTTTCAGGAGTACTGCTTGGAGCTGGGACCACACTGAGCCATTTTGTAATGAGCCAGTTTAAAAGCTCCTTACTGAAACTAAAAGTTAAGAAAGGACAACTGTCCTGCATGCCAGCCACTGTAGGTCTTGCTTTCCCAGCACAGGAGTTGACAAGGATACAAGATACCAGCTAGGGAAAAGGAGGAGGGTGAGATACAACACACATGACAAGTGACTCTACCTACC
>JAOEHX010053686.1:3503-16338 GCA_025448015.1 Bolborhynchus lineola | reverse complement strand
AGATATAATACCAGTGACTACTACCACAGGATGGGCATTTTTAACTTTCACTCTAAAATGACTGGATGATAAGAGAGTACAATATATATTTTGAATTCAGGGTGAGAAGATCTTTTTAATATAAGTGTTTTATGATGTAGTCATACATCATTTCTAACTAAAATGCTAAACAAAACACAATCCTTTTCTGAAACCCAGATAATGATGGATTTTTGTTATTCTGGTTTATTCCAGAAGATAATTTTTCAGCCCCAACTTTTATTTTATTGATGGCATAAGAAGGTCCCAGTACATCTTCTTTCATATCTGAGACAGTTTCATGAAAACTGGAAGCTAAAAAAATCAAATGTCACTACAGAGGAAGAATTTTTGGATACATGATCATTTATTGGGATAGTCCCACATGGCAGGATTAAAGGAGATTAAAAATACCAGGTATGTTTTGTTGATTGCTTTGGCACTTGAAAACCTCTCTGTTCTCAGAGCAGGAGTTGTGTGGGTATTATTATAATAATAATGGGGATCTTGGAAGACGGGAGCTGGATAAGCAGAAGGGAACTAAATCCAATAATGTTTGTATTGTCACAAAGCCAGGAAGGTTTGGGATATGATTTAATCCTATGAAGCAGACCTACCCAACACTCCTAAGCAAGAGATAGACAAATAAATAAATTCAGTTAAACAGAAGCTTGTCTGCAAAGTGAAATTCCTCACCCTTCCCCAGGCTAAATATCTTTTCTCTCAACTCCAAAACTCATCAACAAAACTCATCAACAATTTGGCTGTGAGATCTGAGTAAGAATCCCAAGGAATCACTGCCCCCTCCCCTTTATACCCTCCGCTAAACTGGACATCCCAAGAGTTGCCTGTGTTTTCTTTCTCCTTCCTTGTTTGCTTTCCTATGTATTACCAAAGCAGACTGTGTCAGTACCAAAATATTTTAAGTGCTGACTATTGCAAAAATATGAAACACCTTTTTTAGTACTTGGTTCAAACAGAGGGATAAAGGAGGAAGGAAAATGGCATTTACCACCACTCCAGTGTTGAGGATGGCTGGCCCTGCCTTTCCAAGTGCCTTACCATATCTATCACAAGACAATAGTCCCTTGTCCCAGAGAGTCCCAGGCTTGGCTTCCTATGCTATTACAGGATGGAAGGATGCTGTGCTCTATGCGACACCCCTCTGTCTTTACATGTCTAGCTGCTGTACCACATGCCTGTTGAAGAAGAGATGTTTTCTTTCAAAGACTGTGCGTTAAAATAAAGAGCTTTTCTGAAGCAGTAGGTTTTAGAATAGTGACATGAAGCTCTACAAACTGTGTCACTTCTGTGTGCTTCAAGAAAACCTGAATTAAAACCTCAACTTGTGAGATGTGCGGTAATGCAGTCTTCTCATGAAGTCAACGGAGCAATGCTGACTTAGACCAACCGATGATCTGGCCCATGGCAGACACATCTGCAGCAGAGACCCAGGGTCTGCTTTTATTGCTGTTTAATAAAAATTAAAATAAAGAAAATAAAGAAAGAAGCCAGGCCTGTAGTTATTCTTGTTTTGAGTTCTTACACTAACTGCTTGGTCTATATACCTCCTGAAGCTTTTGGCTGTGGTACGTAATCAGAACAATAGCTCAGAAGAAGCCAGAAGTCCTGGTTACAATTAGCTGAGACTATTTTAACTACCTGTTGGGTTGTTATAGATTTAAGAAGGACTGGCTGGTAAGAAGAGGGTTCTGGCAAAAACATCTCTGCCGAGTTAGGGAGGCTTTGGGTTTTAAGTTCTGCTTCATAGTTTGGAAGGCTGGTTTAACAGAGATACAACCCTTCCCTGTGTTTTGCATGGCCTTTTATGACTCTCAGCTCTCCAATGCACTCCATACTCCTTATTTACACACAGCGGCCAGCACAAGAGCATCCTGTCCCTGGCTGGCCTTGGAGCACAGTCAGAACAGAAATACAAACAACCCAAAGAACAAGTGAATCACAGACATCATTGTGAACTTCTCCTAAATCCTGGATAAAAAACCCCATGAAACCCACAAGGGAAAAGTCTGAATGCATTAACCAAAGACAAAAAAAATAGGCAGATATGTAAGAGAAGCTCCACTTACAATAAAAGGCAGCAGAGACCAAACTGTAAGAGTCCAGGTTTTGAATAAGCCTTCATTATTCATTGACTCAGGTTTCTCCTTCATGTTATACAGAAAGCAAAAGATTAAACCAATGCCAATAGGAGCAGAGATTGGAGGGTGGGTGCTGTGGACAGTTTGGCCCCAGGGAAGTGGGAGAGAGCACTCTGACAGCTCTGGAAGAGGCTGCAGCACACTCAGAACTTCGCAGCACAAGGGTGCAGCAACTCAGCTAATTGGGGATGATGAAAGGGAGGATTTTATGAGACAGACAGTGTCATTATCAGAAATGAAGGATGAAAACTCGAGGAGCTACATCTCATTTTATCACTGGGAAGCCTCAGAAGGAAAAAAGGATTGTCAAAGTTTTTGATAGTTCCATTTAACCACAAGAAAACTATGTTAATATAACCTTAAAGGTTTGGCTTAAACCCTCAAAATCAAGGCAATTCAGAGTTCAGGCCTCAGATTCTTCCCTATCCCACCATACACCCATAATGCCCAAACTGTGTAAGACACAGATTCTGCCTGTTTGGGGACAGTGTCATTTATACAGGCAGACCGTACTGCTTAACTCTTGTAACACCCAGTACAGCCCCACACTCCAGAAAAGAAGCACCCCTTAGAGCTGCACATAAAACTGTCTTATATTTTATATACTTTTTCATTCTTTGCTTCATTTTTTCATATCAAAGCAATAAGCAGTTTCACCATAACCCAATCCAACGCAAAACCTCCCTCTCCAAAGAGCAGCCATGGCTGAGTTAAAGCAGAGCACCCAGGACTGAATACTTCTGAACTTCTCAACTCCTCAAATTAAAAGAGAAGCTGGATTGATTTCTTAGGGCAAGAACTCCCTGTGTCCCTGGAACCTGCCAGGCTGCACCAGAGCCTGCACAGGCAGTGAGAAACAGGCACTTTAATGGCCAAGTTTAAAAAGCCCTGAAAGTCTGGGTTTCTAATGAAAATACTAACAGACCCTTTAACCGCGCAGCAGCGTGAGCAGGCGCCACCATAATAACCATTTAAGCCCTCTTTGCTCAGAAAGGCTTGGCCCAGCAGTGCAGGAGGAGTAAACAGGGCTGGTAACTTAATGACCTTTGAGCATTAGCAGATGGCCTTTTTATGAGCACAGATTAGCAGAACATGGGAGTTTCTAATGGCCACTAGCAGGTGCCAAGGCTGCTTTTCCCCTCTCCACCTCTCCACAGCCAGCAAAGCTCCAGGAAATGGAGTTCAAATGGCACCTCTGCTCCTGCCCTGTCCTTTATTTCTGTTTACACCACAGCATCTTCAATGACACAGCAACATATGTCCCACATGAACCTGACAATGGTGTAGGGTACCAAAACCAAAGCACCTCACCTTTGGGTAATGGCCTCATCAGATGGGTCGCTGTTATGATATTACAACTGAGGTGCAGCTTGTTCAAGGGGGGTGATCGAAATGGTCTCCCCTTCTTTCTGGCATGAGGGAGCAGAAGGATTCAAAGCTGTTTGAAAGCAGGAGGGAGTCAAAGCAAAGCTGAGGTAGGGGTTTCCCCTCTGTATTTATAATATTATTGTGCTCACCTATGACAACCCTCTTGACCCCTTCCCAGCCCATCTCTCTTACCAGGTCTCTTTCTAATGCCCTGGCTTTGCCCCATTGAAGGCACCTTGTTATCTTTATCAGCTGGGGGAGCAGTAACCATTCAATCCACATCTCAGCCAATATTCCCACACCCAGCCTTATCCTGGCCCAGGAACAGCTCAGAAGTGCACCAGACTCAGGGCAATTACCAAATTGGCTCCTCTGCATTTATCTCTGTGGGTGGCTAGAGAAAAGCCTTCGCAATTAATCTCAGATGCCGCCTGATTAGCCACAACTCTGGTTCTGAGCCCTTTAGAGCCAAGCAAACCTGCTCCAAGGCTGGAGCTGCAGTGAGTGGGCTGAGGCAGACCCTGCCCCACCATCGGGGATCACACACGTGTGGGAGCCAGCGGGCACTGTGTGGGGAGTTGAGTGTTGAGGGAAGAAAAGAGCAAGAGCAAAGCTGAGGAGCAGCTTACAGCACCCTCGGGAGGCACTTGCTGCAGTCACATTGCAGCTTCAAGTCTCTCAGACCCCCACCAGCACCCTTCCATCCATGGGTTTTTACTACTGGCATTCCATCATCTTCATTTCCCACTTATGGAGCCTCCAACATTCTCAGCCTCTGGGACTATCCTCTTGGCATCCTACTCTTTGAGCCTCCGCTCTCTGTGCCTCAGAATCAAACACTGGGCATTACACAGACTGGGCATCCTCTTTCCTGGCATGTCACTGTTGACCTCCCATCTTCTCACCTCCACACTCTGTGCCCCTCACTCTCTTATGCTCTGCTATCTCAGCCTCCCACTCACTGGGTCTTTACTCTCTTGGCTTCGCAGTCTCTCAGCCTCAGTTCTTTTGACCAATTCAGAGATCCTCTGCTCTCTTGGCCTCCCACACTCTCAGCCTCCTACTCATTGGATCTCCTACTCTGAGCCCCAACTCTCTTGGCCTCCTGCTCTTAGCTTCCAACCCTTTTTTCTTCCATATCATAGCCAGTCAGTACTGAACTCAATTCTCTTACCCTCTCCTCTTTGTACCTTCTACTCAGCATCTACTCTCTCAGAGCAACCACTCTTATCTCCTTAGCCTCCCATTATTGGCCTCCCTGTCTCTCAGCATCCACTCTTTCAACCTCCACTCACTGAGCCTCCCGTTCTTTCAGCCTCCCACTCTCAAGACTTCCAATCTGTCAGCCTCCATTCTCTCAGCCTTCCACTGACTGAGCTTCCCTCTCTTGGCCTCGCACTCTCAGCCTCCACTCCCTTGAGACATGCAATATGTCAGTATCTAATTTTCCAATAGAAGAAAATAACCTGTTACAAACTCCAGTTGAAACCAAAAAAGGGCTGCCTGTAATGTGAGGTTTTGATTCTAATCCCACAATTTTCAGGTGTGAGTCCCTTATTACAGTGAACATATTATGGCTGGGATTTGAGGCAAAACACTGGGGAAAGAGACTGGAAAACTTGGAAAAGAAACCCTTGATAAAACAATTAAATTTTGTCACACAAAGGAATTAATCGTGTCCGAACAGTGTTCCTGGAAAGCAGCACTGTGAGACACCTCATCAAAGTGCTGCAAGGAAGCAATCCCAAGGCAGGAAGGCACAAAGCCATGGAGGTTGGAAGCTGCAGGAAACAGTGTGTTAAACTGTCTACTGTGTGGGAAACATTGCAGGAGAAGGGACATGACATGATGGAGCGTAGGGAAAGCCAAAAGCCAGCTCGGGGGTCCTCCTGGCACCAGCCTGGAGAGGAAAAAGAGGGGTTTAGTGCAACAATGCACAAGTCAGTGTGGGGACAACCCCAGTGGTATTAGGGGGGAAATAATCCTGGGAGGAATAAGAAAACTGAAAGTTAAATCTCAAAAGATAGCAGCTAAGGATGTCTAGCAAGTGCACACAGGACACTCACCAGTAGGGTGGGAAAGGAAACCCCAAAGAAGCCCCAAGAAGTAGGGAAGATCCCAACAGAGCAGGGCTGAAGGAGCTGATATGGCCCCTCCTCCCATCATACAGCTGTTTCTTTAGAGGTATAAAAAGAGAACATTTCCCATTACCTGCAGAGATGTGTTTGGAAGCTGGGCTAATGCCAAGGATGTTCCTGTGCTGGATGTGTCTGCAGGGTCCCTTTCATTCACACTCAGGACTCACTCTGGGGAGTTTTGCTGTTTGGATTGTGCAGCATTTTGCAATCAAATGCCATTCCTTGATGGTGTAGAGGACGAAGGTCTGCACAAGTGCTGGCTGAACCTGAAGAAAAGGATAAAAGTATAATCAAGACTACAAGAAACTTTTGGGAAGGCTATTGCTATGCAAAAGAGAAACGAATCATGAATTTAAGGTAAGAAACAGATGTGCAAAAAGGCCCAATGTCCTGGTGACACAAAGCTACAGAAGAAATGGGAGTAACTTAAACAGATGCACTGATGTCTACAGACCACCCCAGAGAGAGGATCAAGTCAGAGACCTGGGCTTTATGTGATAGATACAGGGACCTGTACCCTGCTCAGTCGGGGTGCCCAGGAAGGGGACATGGGTAGCACCTTGCCAAACCTCACATTACCTTGGAAATGTGCTACAGGGGAGAAAGGGAGAAAGTCCTGAGAAGGGGGTGCACTTCCTGGGAACACAGGGCCAGAAGAGGACTGCAGTGGGGCAGATGAATCTGTGGACAAGACACAACCAAAACTCATTAGCTCACCACTGTAGTGCTGGAGGCGCCTCCAGGGAGACCACACAGCAGCACAGAGCACCCTGGAGACTAATTGAACATGGTTAATTATTAGGTGGTTTAAGATAAATTTGAGGGTTTTCATTGTGCTTACGTTGTTTGTTGTAGTTAATTTAAGTTGGGAAAGGGCAATTTGCAGGAACTTTGAGAAGAGCCATTTGGAAGAGATGCTTGTGTCACTCAGGGTTGGGGTGACACATGGCTGGACCATGTTGGTGTGACCCTCCAGCATCAGATGACAACCTGTGTGTAGTACATACTCTTGCAAAAGGACATCACAAAATAAATGAGAACTGTGCCTCAACCCGTAGGAGATGTGGTCTGCTAGAATACAAAAGATCTCTCTAGAATATACAACACTTGAAGAATAGTTTTATTAATGAAAATTGGCAGCGGGATGATATCCCTCCCAAATACCAGAATCGATGGACTTAGAGGTGTAGTTTTTAGTAGGTCTAAGACTTTATCAGCTGGAAATCTGCTCAGAAAGATCACCTTCATAAACGTGGATCCATTTGTGTTCCTGCACCAAGACCTGATCAACGTTGTGGGTTTGTGCACATGAGCTGAAGAACAAGGATAATGGTCTCACCAGAGTAACCACATCAAAGGCAGCAGGGAGACACTCATTTCCAGCGCAGGGTGTGCTCCTGTAACTGCTGCTTGCCTGAGATCGTGAGATTATATGAACACTAAAAGTTAAAGAAAAAGGGGATGTAAATTAAGCGGGCTGAAGCAAGGGAAATGCTTGCAGGAGTCTTTGAAAAGCCAGCACACAGAGGAGTTTTGTTCCAAACCATCTCGAATCTTTAAACCATATCTCCTGAGTGTTTCAGCTCACCTGGCTCAAGCTCTGAACACCGAGACCCAAAGATCTGTTCTGCAGAGAGTTAATTCCTGGCTGCCAAATTCATTTGCAGACATTAGGGGTGTTATCCCCAGGGATGAATTTGGCCACCAGCACCTGCTTTCAGCACTGGATGAGCAGGAACAGCTTCCTTGACTTGCAGGGCTCATTGTGCCAGCTCTGAATTTGGCCCTGTGTCTTTCTCTTTGTTCTGTGTATAGTTAAATAGACAAAATGAAAAAGCCATGACTAATTAGACTGTTAAATTAAACTGCTTTAAATTTATTTTATGTGATGCATAAAGTTCATAAAAAGAGGTACCCAGAGTAGTATCAGTGACCTTTCTCCAGGAGCTGCAGTCCACCCGGATGCTTTTTTGAACCAATTGGCTGAAAACTCCTGGATTTCTTAACACCTTTTATTCCCTCTCTGCCACTTTCAAACCTGAAGGATTTATTTTTATCAGTCCCTCACCCACATAATGACTTTAAAATTCCTTAGGTTCATACCTTAAAATATAGCTGGGAATTAGAAGTAATGCCAATTAACAAGTCAAGGCTCAAAGGCACTGATGGAGTTAGCTTGCACTTCTCCCTGGAAAACTGTCATAAGTACATATAAGAATCTGCACGCCTCAGGATTTCTGCTCGGAGCACTGTGTCTCTTCAAAAGCACCTTCTCTATGATATCCACATCATCACCAGCACCACAGTGCCTACAGACGAGACAGCCCTGGGCCAAAAGGCGCAGAGGTGAACCCATGCTGCCCCACAAGTGCCTCCCCAGGCAGTTCCTTCCCTCCAAGCTCTGGAAGAGCAGCAGATCCCAGCACCTCTGTTTGGACAGGCTTGGCTGGCACATCTGTGTTTGGACCTGCAGGTCTGTCCTCACAACACCAAAAAGGCAGTTTATATGCCGCAGGCATGAGCTGATTCCTGGATCAGAAAACCTGGAATTTCAAGACGGACAAAACCCCCTTATTTGATATGCAGACGTTCCTCCCACTCCCATTTACCAGGCACACAGATAAAAGGCAATTTGGTTAGACCTCATGAGCCTCTGCTCCAGGACCTGGCACATGAAGGAGGCCAGAGTTTAGTTCCCAGCTCTGTCGGTGGCTTCGGGCAAGTTATTTCACTTCCCCCCATTCAGTTTCCTCCTCGGTATCAAAGTGGTGCTTGCAGTATGGAATGGTGGTTTTCCCTCCGGCCACCCAGCACTTGTTGTTTTTCTGGAAATGCTGCTTTCATCCTTCAGGAGCCCTCATGGGATGGGGTAGAGGCAGCTGCAGATCATGGGCAGTATCCAGGCACCTGGGGAGAGGGGCTCACTTGGGAAATCCAGTGAGTGAACAAGTGTGGTCGTACCAAGACCTCCTTACAACCTCTACTACCAACTATGCTGTTAAAATCCTGCCCTGTTTCACACTTCATTAGGAGGGATATTGGGTATTCTCCTAATTCCAGGTTCAGGCTTTCCTCCTTGCTGTTGACACCATCCCTGGAGTGCCTGAGCCAACCCAGTCTGGGTGTAATTCTGCCTACAAGAGATGCTGGAAGCAAAGTTTGACCCCTCTGATCCCAGTCCTGAGATGAAATGACTATGAAACCTCCTCACACCCTTCAATACCATGAGCTGAAAAGGACAGAACCATGTCTTCATGGCGCTGGGATGAGCCACTTTATCTTTGCATGCCAGAGGAAGACAACTAGGGAGGGCAGATGGCTTTTGGAAGCCTATAATTACGGCATCCCCTGCTCCTGCTGATGCTGCACTTCCCTACTTTGTGCTCCTTTATTTGAGAAGGATGCGTTCTCAGCAAAGGTGTGAATATCGCTCCCTTCACAGCTAATCCCGACACGCCAGCGGCCCACAAGCACACTGTATTGCTAAGCAACACTTGGCAAAATCCATGCCAGGTTGTGTCGGTCCCTTTTGATGTTTCACAGAAGCATTGTCATTTCCATCTCTGGCATTGTTTCCAGCATTTTGGGTGTCAGTGTTCCTGAAAACCATCGCAGAAAGGATGTTTATTGAACTGTCAGAGGGTGAATGATTGACACTAGGCACAAGTACTTTTCATGTTCAGGTTTTGGCATGCCACAATTGGATTATTTCCTGATAAATGCCATCCAATTCTACCAGATGGACCACTGAGAGATATGCCAACCTGCGTGAGAAATGGAGTAGATGCTCAGTGCCACTTATTGGTAGATGTGTGCTTCTCCAGTCTATCCTTTTGTGTAGCTGCAGGGCATTTCACTGAAACAGGGACTTTTGTGATGCTTGTAATTACAAGAGCAAGGCAAATTTCACGACGGAGAAGGGCAGATTTCAATGCCCAAATCTGATTTCATTCACCTTAGTGTGCAAGTACAGTACCTGGCCCTCTCCTCCTAGATTTAATGTTCTCTGTGAAGTGAGCATTAAAGAGCCATGAATTTTGGAAGTTGGGTATTTCTCATATATAAATAATTTCAATAAACTAATCCTCTGCCTTCCCATTCATCATTTCCTAATAGTTCATTTACAGATTCAAATGAAATGCAAGGATTGCAAGGCAGGTCTAAGAGGGAACACACTATACATCATACCACCCAAAGTTTATCAAACAGCTGAATTCAGTTCATTGGCACTCACTGAAAGCTTAGTGGTGGTTATCTGTGATCTCAGGGTCATGGAGGGACAAGTGGCAGCATGGGGAGACAGCGTGATCCAGGGACGGGTATCAGCAGTAGAGTAGGCTGTGGCTGCCGAATTGTCCCTGGAGCTATTGAGGGTATGTGGGGCAGAGGGATGAAGTAGGAAGAACTTTCTCATCAACACAGGTGCTTGTTCTGAGCAGAGGGGAGAAGGCAGAAACTGTCTTGCACACCCTTGCACAGGCGCTGAATGAGCAATAGCCATGGGGCACAGCTTTGCTTTAGTTTGGTTTGGCTCTGCTGGGTGTCAAGGAGGAGAGAGTTCCCTTCTTCTGTTTGCCAGGGTGACTCAGGAGGAAATCCCTAATTCTAGAGGATGGAAAGTTGCAGGTCTGTGAAAACATGATTTTTCTGTCTGAACCGATCCACTAGCTAGACAAAAGAAACATTAAGTTATCTATTCCTGTAGTCCTCAGCACTTCAATACATACATAAAAAGCAGAGCCTTTGTACTATACCTAATGAGCAGAAGTGAATAATGTGGTATAATTAGCTTCCCTTTCTCAGCCTGCTCTCTCAGCTATCTCAACACCCTTCTGACAACAGCATGGTACAAGTGGTGACTGGTGCCTACATCTTAGATTTACCATCACTTCATTGTTCTGTGTTAACACATTTTTCATCATTGCCATTATGAGGCCTCTCTTTGCTGTCCTTATTTCTGCATTTTCACTGTTGGCTTAGTCACTGCCAGCTAAAATGAGACATAGCTTCAATAGAGGATCCGGGGTGGAGAGGCTGTTATTGCGCTATCCCCTCCTCAGAGGCCTGTGGTCAAACCCTTGCATGGATATGTGCGCCGACCCTTGAAAATGTGTCTGATTGACACGTCAGCCCTGTGATCACCTAAAAATAACAAGTAGGGAAATGTCCAGTCCTTTGTGGATGGCCTTGATTAACTGAAGGCCTTGATTTTGCAATGGGTTCCGCATCAGCCCGTTTCTGTACCTCACCAGGGCTCTGGGATCACAGAGCTGCTGATTTCCAAAGTTCACAAAACAGGGAGAAAAAGAAATGTATACAAAATAATATAGCTCTGTGCAATCTCCTGCTGTTCTAATATGCAATATCCTACTACAGAGGAACACTTGGAATAGCAGCATTTTTTTGTTTTGCTGTCGTTACAAAAGGGAGTTGAGAAGCAAACTGATTATGCAGGACTTTAAAACCCAGACATATCAAAGACTCCTGCTCCCCAAAATAACCACCCTGTAAAAGGATGTTACTGGGGTTACTTCCAAGAAAGTAACTCCATTTTTTATTGTGGATTTGTTAGCAAGCTGATAAATCAGTTCAAAAGCAACCCTGTTTAAAAAGCTGCTATGCAGAGATGCAGTAAAACGAAACACACGCAGGTAATGCAGCTGGTCTTGAGAACTTCAGAATTTCCTTAAAGTAATAACTTTAATTCAGTTCTTTCTGGCATAAACTTCTTCATCCCATTATGTCAAAAACTGTATTATCCATCCATTTGTCTGTCAGAACGATTCCCCCTGGGCCCATATAGCACTGGTTCTTCTATTCTAAACCTCCCCATTACATCCTGCTATCAAGAGTCACAATTTTCAGTGAAAGTCTCTTGTGACTTTTGACAATGTTTTACAGTGAACTAGACCAGGAAGCTCAGAGTTAAAGGAAATCTTCCATTCGGGCAATGAATATGTAATAGGCATTACACTGTGCAGTATACCAAAAATGTAAGGTTCATTAAGTCTTTCAAAGGCAAGAACTTCCATGTAGCTTTGAATGAACCTGTCTTTGCAATGGCATTAGCAAATGGTATTTTGGGGCAGGAGGTATTAATACTACACATTAAGGAACAAATTTGTTTAAATGCTCTATAGCTATGCGTGGATGCAGATGATCCAGGAATAAATAAAAAGTGAATAGTCGTCCAACTTTATATGTAAATTATCTTCAGCTTATATACATAAGAATGCTCTTTGCTACTAAATTCCTTCATATTAACAAGCAGGAGCGTAACTAATATATAAAATAAAGTCATTCTCTTTAATGAGAATGCTAAATATTTTAAAGAAATGCACAGCTATGAAATATTGTCAAGGGCATTTTTATACTTAAGTTTAAGAACACTTATGACTTAACTGTTGAATAATTTAACACATTCAGCCTTGAAGTACTATTTATGTATGTTTTTTAATGTTCATACTTATGTTGGCTTTTCTTTGCTCAGGATTTAGGACCTTTGATTTCTGTTTATAAAATTTACATCTTTAATCTCCCAGCTCTGTGCATTTCCCTATTCAACTCCTGCCACAATGTAGGCAAAAAAAAAAAGCGCTTACAGGGAAAAGGAGCTAAAAGCCTCGCGCAGCTTGGAACAGGGACCGTGTGGATTTTAGCAAACATAAGGACAGATTTTAAGGAAATGAGCTCCAAGTAGAAAACCTCGATAAACATGAGCCACCTGCGCAGCTCAAACGGAGGATTTGCAAACAAGTTTAGAGCTCTGAGAGGCAATAATCCCCCAGCACACTGTGGGAACCATAACTTATACCGCATAGGTCCTTTCGGGGAGCCCCGTGCACAGACACATGGGTGTTGGGGGACAAGGGGGAAATTCCCTACTGAGCACATCTGTGGGTAGTGGGACGCAGCTGGGACCGGAGGGGAAATGCCCAGGGTGTGCCCAAGCACAGACTCACTGCCATGTGTGCTAGGGCAGGGACAGTGCTCCCAAGAGTGGGCTGCAAACATTGGCTTGAAGGCTGACCTACTTCCACCCCCAAAATCATAGAATGATTTGATTTGGAAGGGACCTTAAGATCACCCAGTTCCAACCCCCCTGCCATGGGCAGGGACACCTCACACTAAACCATGCCACCCAAGGCT
>JAOEHX010053684.1:0-10097 GCA_025448015.1 Bolborhynchus lineola | reverse complement strand
GACATTCTTCTTGTTTTAAATAGAAATATTTTAGGAGGTGTGAAAAGAAACAAAAATGAGACAGTGGTGTAAGAAACATCAATAGAAGGCTTTAAATAGGTATTCCTCTAAACGCTAAGGTCAGTTTCAGTTTATATGAATATAAGCAAGTTAATTTACGCTACCTTTTTTTTAAACTTGAAATCACTTGCGTGCAATGCAGCCTGGTGATTACAGTAATCTGTAATCCATGAAAGTAAAAACTACTATTGTGAAACTATCGCGGTAAGAAATAAAAGTCTAAAATTTGATGTAAACAGCACAACTTTAAGCTGTTTATGATACTTACTAGTTTCCTGTAGCACAATTGTTTATGCAGACATGATCAGTTATCAGCACATGGATATTATACTGGTTAAAAGATATGAAAGTGTGCTGATATTTTATCTCCTTTACACATCTGTGCATTTGTGTTAGATTAGCAGCTGTGCATGCAAGTGATAAAATGTAAACTTGCTGAACTAGTCACCTGCCTTATTGACACATTAACATGTTACTGTGCCAAAGCTCTTCAAGTGAAGCTAGCAACCAGAAACCAGGCTCTATCTGCTATGGGACAAGGTGGAAAATATGTAGTAGTAGTTTAAATAAACCTATTTGATATCAATCAGTTAAATGGATAAAGACACATGGGGTTTGACTGCTATTTGTTTACTTAAAGCAGTTAATTTATGTCAGTAAGCTGTTGTGTCACTCGAAGTGAGTGCTAAATCTATAAATGTGTGCCTGCGTTGGTATGAATCTTCATCTAGATGAGGTTAAAATTAATTTAGGTTAGCCACTGCAAGCTGCTATTCTTTTTAAAACATATTAAAATATAAAAACCTCTTACTAAGCTGTTCATGCACAAAACAGTCTAGCAGGTTAATATTAAAATGTTTGTTGCCTAAATGACTATTATGTTGAACTTATTTTCCAGTTGGCGAGTCAGAAGCTTTCCAAATCTGATGTATAATTCACAATTTAGGAGCAAATGTAATGTTTCTCTTTTACTACCACTTATCTCTTTCCCCTTCCAGGTATTCACAGTGTCTTAACAATATGTCAAAATAATCCTATTTAGTAACTGAATATTTCTCTGGCCTTCACCACAATAACCAAATACCTCAAAAATATTATCCTCACAACTTCAAGCAGAAAATTGTCATTACTCCTGTTTTGCAGAAGCAACAACCACAATGAAAGAAATGGTGGTTTGCCCAGAACCCCACAGAGTTTGTGGTAGAGATTGGGAGTTCATGTGTCCTAATGCAGTATCTTAATCATAGGCATTCTTCTTTTCTTACATGTTTTGGTTCAAATGCCCCAAAAGAAAATCTCCTTAGTGTTTTATTTTTCCTAACTAGACACAGATGAACTCTTTTCTCTAAGTCATCTTATATATGAACTGATTGTAATTTGGAAGTAGTTTCACAAATTATGTTTTCACCTTGCATCATTCTGAGAATTTATATTTACATTATTTTTTTCATCCATGTCTCCTGAAAAAGGGCACTTGCCAAAGTACTGAGTTTCTTAAAAAAAATTTAATGATTTTTTTTATCTTTAGCATTAATATTTTATATTTTTTATATTATGTTTTCTGGGAAAAGAGAAGAAAATTCACAGCAGGCTGGAGCTCTTATGTGAATGAGGTTAGGAGTGTATCTTATTTTGTCCAAGAAAACTGATGGGGAGCAAGGAAAGGAGATAAACATAAGGCAGCATTATTTGGTAATAAGTAAGAACAGAGAAATGAGAGAGAAAAGTGATGTTAAGAACAGAAAACAGTTACTTCATCATCTTTCAGATGTAGAAATCGGACTTCTTTTTTTGTTTTTGAGAAACAGTTGCCAAATGTATTTTCTAAATGTATGTAAGATTAAAGAGAGTCAATGTAACTGAGCAGGAGGAACAGCTACTGATTAGTTCTATTAGGATATGCGTAGCTTGTTAATGGCTGTAAGAATTTTTCAGAGAGCTTCTATAAACGGTCAGGCTAAGGTTCCTGAGGATTATATGAATCTTGATGGATGTTAGACTTTAAGCATGGCCATGTGAATTATCAGAAGCATTTGCAATTCTGTGACCTTGTTCCAAAATTTTTAGGTTTTCAGTGTCTGAGAATATAGCAGTCTCTGTGCTTGCACATACTCATGTCAGTATCCTACACAAATACCCGATACTTCTCAACAGCTACTCATTATCTGGCCCAGAAAAATGAAAGAAAAGACAAATGCATTTATTCTTCTTCTCCTCCTCTTGGGAGAAGCAAGGTCTCCTGAGGTACCTGTGCTTGCACCAGTTATTCCTATATTCTCATGTTTATCTTTCTTCTGTATTTCCCTTGGTGAATGCCCCTCTCTGCCATATTCTCTATGCCTAGAGTTTCATTCCTTCTCAGCAATGACCTTGAGGATTCCAGATGAGTTTTCAGTGTTTCATTATTAGTCATACTTTAAAGTATGACATAATTTAAAGTATTTAAAGTAGCTGTAATTAAGTTATGCTGAAGAAGGTTGACTAGAAGTAGCCTAGGACAGAAAGCCAATGTGTTGGATTTAGGAACCTGGAGAGTAGCAACAGCTGCCGTCTGCAAAAAACAGAGGTAGAAAGAAGTTCAGAGGCTCATAAAAAGCTTTGGAGTCATAAGGGGGAGGGCAGTACGTGTTTAATCAGGGATGGAAGCTTAGTGGATAAAAGGAGAACACTGCTTTGTTGGGAGAGAGGGGAAGGAAGGGGTATCTGCAGGGGTTGGGAAGACACGACTGAAAAGAAGTGATTGGTAACACATGCCTTCAAACAGTCTCTAGCTCTGCCTCTTTTCCATCTTTTCTGTGCAAAAGATTGTGCACGATAAAGTCAAAACTATTTGTTTCTAGAGTGAATGACTTCCTGCTCATCTATGTGCTGCAACTTGTTTTATATAAAAAAAAATGCTGATGTACAAAGCTTAGCTCTCTTTTTAAATGTTAAGCCACAGAGTAATTATCATTTTTCTTATGCTACGTTTATGTTCCAAGATTCTAGTTTCTATTAATGTTCTGCATGTTTTCTAAGTAGATTACAGGGACATTTCTGCATCACAAGTAAGCCCTGGAGCTATTCTCAGCTTAAAGCTGGGAGAAACAAAGTGACATTTACATTGCTAAATGAGTGTAGAGAAGTTTCTGGCTCATTTTTTACAAGGAAAAATATGCTTCTAAGCAGTATTTCTCATTTTTGTTATCAATTTTGTTGCTGTCAAGCTTTAATAAAAATTGAATTCCAAATAGGAATGAATTTAAGAAGAGGAAGGACTTAACAGCTGGGTACATTCATTTGTTTCTTGGAGCTGTATTATTCAGAATGCCTTACTGATTTTCATATATATTCTTTAAAGAATTATTTTTCCATTCACAGTGGTATACATTAAACAGTTGTGTACTAAATAGTGATATCTACTCAGAGAGGTTTTTTGGGGTTTGGGCTTGTTTTTTGGTTTGTTTTTTTTTTTTGTTCAATCTTAGAGACCATGATAGTAACACAAAGTTTAGTAATGTCATTTAATATAAGTCAAATATAAACACATTTTACTCTCAAAAATGGTAAATTTCATAGGCAAAATGCAACTTATTTATGATTACCTCATAGCAGCCTTCCAGTATCTGAAGGAGACCTATGAGGGTTCTGAGGAGGGACTCTTCATTAGGCATTGTAGTGATAGGACAAGGGCTAATGGGTTCAAACTTAGATTGGATATAATGAAGAAGTTATTTACTGTAAGGGTGATGAGTCACTGGAATGGGCTGCCCAGGGACGTTGTGAATGCTCCATCCCTGGCGGTGTTCAAGGCCAGCTTGGACATATCCTTGGGTGACATGGTTTAGTGGGAGGTGTCCCTGCTCATGGCAGGGGGGTTGGAACTTGATGATCTTAAGGTCCTTTCCAACCCTAACTATTCTATGATTCTATGATTATGAGATGGAACTGGCATGTTTATTTTAAATTACATATTTTTGTGAGAGCCAGCATCAGTTAAAGTAATAAACATATAAGCAAGAAATTGTTTGCTGTTGGACAATCTGAAATTCTTCAGATTTTCTGAATATTTAACCAGTGTTATGTTCATTTTTCCTGTATTGGGTATGAATACTTCCCTCAAACTCTACTGCTTATCCAGCTGTGTGAAGATTTTCCTTTTGTTCAATTTATGGTAGCATTTGAATATTATCAAGTGAAAAGTGAATTTAAATACTCTGTAAGAAATACCAAAGCTGTGGAGAATCAAATTTAAATGTTACTTTCTCAGAAAATACAGGAACTTCTATGTAATAATTTGTCTGAGTAATGCTGTTTTGACATAATAGCATTATTAGCATCTGTTTCCTGTAAGTAGAATTTACTCAAGAAATCGTACTTTTTATTAAACTTAAATTTGAGTAAGTGAATGTCACAATGGCTCAGATTAAAAAAATACTGGGGTATTTAGTCCTAGTTATAATTGCAAATATAGTTCTGATCTTCAATACAAACAGTAAAAAAAAAAAAAACCTTCCAGAATTTGACATGCATGTTCTGAATTACATGACAAATTGTTTCTTATTCTTCTCAGGAAGTTAGAAAAATTTAACAGTTAAGAGCAAATTTAAGGTACAGCTGAAATAGGCTGAAATAGATTTGTATGTATCTGAAAAGACAAGCTGTTCGCTGCTCTGACTAGGCCATTCTGTTGCCACAGTTCTAATGCATTCACCTTGTAAAACTGGAAGCAGCACATAGATCCATACAAGTCACAGATCTGTCAGTTCATTTTAAGTTTTTATATGCACTGGGATATAGAGAACTCCTGAATTAGGTGTAGTACAGAGAAACTACCAACATCCTGCATATGGTCTGGCATCTTTCCACCACCCAGTTGCCAGGTTCATTTATTTGATCAGGACATTTCATACTGTCTTCCACTTTCCAGCTTTACAGTGTGTATCCATGTGCCTACGATGACCATATGTGCAAATCTCACACCAGAATTCTTGCTGACTTCTCATATTTCCAGTACAGCTGCAATTGAGGATGCAGCTATGTCAGATACACTCTGCCTTATGTGAGGGATTAAACCATGACTTGTGATGTTTTCTTAATTGCATAAGTTGTTAAAATCTTCTTTGAGCCCTGTTACGCTGCAGGTTCTACTGCACAAGCCCAAAGCGTTCCACTGTTGAAGCTGAATTTGCACCATTTGTGCCATTGCATCCTGTCCATCTGCAGTTATAAATAGTGGAATGGACCAATTTACCACTTGCTTCATTTTGATGTCACATCAAAATGGTGCTTCTGTAGTGTCTTTCTACTGTTCACACTTTGTCATCAGTAATGTCAATGTCCAGTGTTGTTTATTCTGTACTAATAGTGTTGGTCTTTTTGCCACTTTCAGCTAAAAAAGGGAGACAAATAATTTGTTCCAGGTTATAGGCTATAGCCCTTCTGCAATGTGTCCCTACCTGTTTGGCAGAAACAAAATCCATGAAGAACAGTACTAAAATAATTCTCTGTGTGAATTGTCGGTAATTCTGTAGAGGAGATATTCTAAGTAACACTTTTTGCTTGAGAATCTTACCCCTTGGTAATGACACATCATTTTTCTCTAAGTGCATTCCAGAGTTGGAGTACCATACTCAAACTTTTTCTTCAAAGAGCTGTATGCAAGTCATTGCATATGTTCAAAGGTGGAACCAGGTGCTATTTCAGTCCTCTGGTCTGTTGTTCTCCAGGAATATGTCAGTGACTTGATGTTCTATTGCAGCAATTTGTACAGAAGGCTAATTTGTTTACCTCCATTTTAATTGGTGAACTCCAATGATACTTAAAAGTACTGCCAATGTAAAGATGCTCTAAGAAGTTCTTTGTTAAGTCAAGTTAGAAAGTAGCAGAGATAGATCTCACCTAATTTTAAAAATCTATAGTTTAGACATCTACATCTGAAAATCAACTAGGATTTATAGTAAGGAAAGAAAAATAGGCACTGTTATGGTACGATTTACCATATCATCTGAAATCAGCAAAAGTAATTGTAACCTATGAATTTCTCACTAACAGCTATATAGAGGAATCAGACAAGCTACTCTGCCTAGGTTTAAATATTACTGGAGATCGCCAGTCACATGTTCTGAAGCTGAACTGCAGAGTTCTCACAAAGGTGCCTCTCTATCTTATGATCAGCTATTAAATGGTACAGCTTCATTTTTAACACACCTTTACTTTCACAGAAAATCACAGCAGGAGTCTAAGAGGGATCCAAGTAGGAAAATGCACAGACTTCATAGGAACAGTACATCATTGTACGTGCCCATTAAGCTTGACTCTACTGAACACTGAGACAGACCACTCTGAAGACAGTTTCTTCTGAACCTACCCTTTTCCAGAAAGAGATCACTTTCTCTCAAGAAGTAATTATAGGAAGTATAAAATTATTTTTTTCCTCTGAATCCTTCCAAGAATTGGAGGATACTGAACACAAAATTTTAATTCTTGAGAGACTGAGACATCATTTCTGAAATGTGTGCTTTACAAAACACTACCAAGTGGATATAGCATTCATAAATGCTAGGCTAGGTTTCTCAAATGAGTGTTTTTTAGCATGCCCAAAACCTCATTTTCTGAACTCTGCTTTTCACTGTGCTGACTTCTTGTTTGACAACTACAGTAGTTGCCTAAATGGGAGGAAATGTGCATGTGAAGGCAGATTGCATTGACTTAGTATGAACATGTTTTTCATCTCAGTACTGCTGTCTTCCCTCACTTGCATGTGCTATTGTAGTTATTGGTTTTATTGTTGCCGTTATTTCAGAAGGTAATACAGCCAGAATAGTCACTAGACTGCCGAACTCAAACCTACTACTTGGCTTTCACATAAAGAAGATTCCAGTCTCTGGACTCGAGGTATAGTGCACTGTCTCTCATGAAGCTATTTTTTTGCCCCGTCCCCCCTATGCAAGGGGAGCTGTACAGTCAACTGTTCTTGGTCCTAAAGGCAGTGCTGTAATCTCTCAAGTTTCTCCAAACTGAAGACATATTTTTATTTTGAGTCGTAATTTAACCACATGGGAACCATATGGCAGTTTAAAGTGAGGAATACAAGCATTCCCAATGAGGTCCTGAACATACATGTTTTACTTTTAACAGTACAGAAGACTTACAGAGTGGGGGTGGGGACACACATCTAAAATGATCATCTTAATGCTTGGTTCACAAATTCTGAGAGACCTTAAGTTTTGATCAGCATCTCTGAGGGAGGCAAACCTCTGTTTTTATCCCTCCTTCAGCTGAATTTTCTGGTTGTTTTTTTTTTTTCAGCAGGATTGCTTTTCTTGCTTAAAGATCGTAGTATTTAGTGCCTTTTCTGTGATTTCTTCCTATTACTGGGAATTTATGCTGTTTTCTTCTCTGGGAACACTTGTTAGCCATCATAATTGAGTGATTCTGCCAGAATCTAAAACATTTTTTAGGACAGAAATTTCTTGTTCAGCTTTATGTTCAGTTCTGTTCTTCAAAATGGAGTTCTAATCCAAGATGAAATTTGCAATCACAAATTGTGTGTAAAGCTAAAAGTAGAATACTGTTTGTCATGGTAAAGGTTCTGATAACTATACATGCTATTGTTAGGGTCACTTTTGCTTTAGAGGATATTTATCTGAGTGCAATAACCAAGTGGTTTACTGCATGAGGTGGTTTACTGAATCAGGTGGTCTTGACACCCATTGGCTTCTTCTGTGATGATTCTAGTGATTAAAAAAAAAAACATTAAATTTACCATCAGAATGAATTATCTTCAGACCAGAAAGGTATATGTCTCTTCCTACTGATCATTTCCAGCTGTTCAGTTTGAGCTGTGTAAAGTTTCTTTTAAAGATTATAGTATGGAGATTATTTGATGGTGCAAGACATCCCTGCCATAAGAACATAAGAATTGACATTTATGTAATTGATTCCTGTAACCCAGCTTTTTTTTTCTTGAGACTGTTATTTTGCATCTGCTTGCAGAGCAGATATATAAATATATATTATAATTGCTTATGTAAATTTACTTATTATCTTTATAGACACAGATATATAATGTTAAGTGCTTTTGCAAGCTTTAGAGTGCATGGAGAGGATCCTTTCTCACTTTAATTATAGTTACGTGACAGAGACAGTAAGAAGAAAAATCCTTACTTGTTGGCAATTCACTGAAAAGGAATGGAATTACTACATTGATAAATACATGATGTGCTTAATGAAGGTGATATTTTTCATATATTTTATCAATTATTTACTTGATAAAAACAGCATTCCTTTTTATGCCTCAGTCATTTTCCATATCCTTCTTTTTCATTTTGTTTTATTTAAGCTATGATTTTGTTATAATATTTAATATTATACTAATTCTGAATGTTTCTACTACTTAATCAGGAAAGTGTAAGATGCTTTTCTGTTACATGTATGTTTGAGCATGTATCAAGGGCAACAAAAACAATGTTTATAGAGAACACTCTGTAGTATTTGTAACTCAAAATACATTTATATTTTATATTGCTGCATCTCTTTTTGCATTTGTTTGTCTCTGTCTTCAAGTTACATTGCTAGCTGAAGGAATCAAATTTTATACTTCATATTCCCAAACTGAACTTCAGTTCCCATTTTCCTAGGTTCTCTTTCAATTATCCATAATAAACAGGTGAAAACAATTTTAAATAAAACATAACTTACTTTTCTTGCTTGAAGATCAAACATTGTCATAAGAATCTCAGATTCTTCTGAAACATGAGTAATACGAGCAGATAGCATCTAACTATTTTGTCTTTTCTATTTTACCTTTTCAATATGATTGACACTTCTTTGGCTTTGTTCCTTTAACGCTTTTAAAACTTGATGATTTTAATATGACATACAGTTTTTGCAGACTGTAAGAGTTACACAAAAACAGCACTGATAGCATTCAGCCTAATAAAAATCCCAAAACATTAGTTTTTAATTAATGAATATCATGGAAAGGACTGGTACCTGTGCTTTGTCTGTACCTAAGTATTTTCTTCTCTGTTTGTGTATTGGCACGCAAAAACACCTTTGCTGTTTTTAAATAAGGTGGTCATACATCACAGTGCCAAAAATAAATGGAAATAAGCAAGTATATCCTTCTGATAATATTTACAGTGCACTGCATGTTACCTTACATCACCTCCTGCTACATCACTCCCATTGTTCTCAGCCCATTTACTTATCTTGAATTCCGGATACTTTCTGGTTACGTATGCAAAAGTTCCAGTGATTCTTTTATAGTTCAAGTAATCTTCATTAAATGTGAATTAGTATGATATGCATAAGTAAGTGGAATATAGGATGTTAGATTGTTCCAAACTGAGCCTGTGTATGTTTAGGAAGGCTTACATGATCTATGGTGTGAATGCCTGTTCTAGAAGTGCAGTTCCTTTTCACACAGCAATTTGATACTTCAAATATGTGTGCATGGAGAATTATGATTGCACCTTGGCTATTCCAAATGAAAGTTGTTTAGGTGAAGTAGAATGCTGAGAAAAGTAAATGATAAGGAAAGTGAGGTAAGAAATAGATTCAGCTTATGACAACTAAATTTATGCATCTAAATGGAGGTATCCGCAGTGAAGTAAGCAGCCTATTCAATATGGCTAATGTTACGACAGCACAATTCAGCTGGCACACCAATGCATGTCCACTTCTGAATGAGTTTAACCACTTGCCAAGCTACACTGTCTGTAATGGAAAATTAAATTTTTAGCTCGTGTAGATACATAAATTTAAGTGTCATAAGCTTGAATTAAATCCCACTTTATGTGTCATACAGCTCATTACTTTGGTTTTTGGCATTTGTGCAGGTAGGAAGAGCAGGTTAGCATCCTCAACAAAAATTCATCATGTTTCTTTGGACAAACTTTCAAAGTATTTAATAATATAGTCCTGACACTTGTTTGTATGGGTGACATTCAATGTACGTTATTCCTAATGAAAATTGTACATTAGGAAGAAGTTTTTTGTTATGAGAGTGATGAGACGCTGGAACAGGTTGTCCAGAGAAGTTGTGGCTGCCC